>JBBPBX010061978.1:0-20959 GCA_038048925.1 Garcialebias charrua | reverse complement strand
AAAATGAACTCTGTCGACAGAAACTTTGTCGGCTTATTGTCAGAGTTTGTATGAACCTTTAAAAGCAGGAGACCTGAACTGGAACGTGTGCTCTTGATGTCCCCACATGTTGATGGAGAAGCTGTCAGGACGATGGAGGAGACCCTTCTCACCTGGAGGGACTACGAGGGGAGTTTGCATGTTCTCTCTGTGCATGTGTGGGTTTTCTCCAGGTACTCCAGTTTCCTCCCACAGACCAAAAACATGCGTTAGACTGATTGGTAACTCTAAATTGTCTCTAGGTGCGAGTGAGTGAATGGTTGACTGTCTCATTTGTCTCTATGTGTCCCTGTGATGGACTTGGACCTGTCCAGGTTGTCCCCCACCACTCGCAGTGACTGGTGGATATGGACACCAGCGACCCCCGTGACCCAAAAATGGAAGAAGCGGGTGAAAGATAATGGATGGATGGAACATCGATGTCCCCCTGAGGGATCTGAAATGTTTGTAGTTTTTGAGATGAGTGTTTTTCTGGACTGGAAATGAAGTAAACTTTAATGTTGTTGGTTCAAGTTATTCAAGATGGATGCAGTAACACTGGAGAAGAACGGAGGGAGGTTTGTTCTTGTGTCTGAGGCAGAGTGGACGGAGACATTTTATCCACCACCAGGTGCCATGGAGGACATCTGGACTACACTCAAGTTAAACGCTTATTTCTTCACAAGTCAGACGACGTTCTTTCCACTTTATCTCAAGATAATAACTTTACTGGTCCCGCAGGAAACGGGTGCGCCAGACTTTTAACACAAAGGAATCTGTAACTATTAAATCTAATTTGTGGCAGAATGACAAACTTTCACATGACGTGTACAAGAAATAAATATGCTTCAAGAAAACACGAGCTAATTTTAAGATACAAAGCCCTTCATGGTCCTGCCCCACCGTTTTCAGCTGATCTAGTAGCTTTAAGAGCACATGAGAGGAGCTTAAGGTCAATTAATACATCGTTGCTGTAGCCGTGTTTCCATCAAGGTTTCTAGATGCACATTTTGAAGCATCGCATCAGAAAAGCTGAATGGAAACGGCAAAATTCGAGTTAACTTCCTCTAATTCGCTCAAAAGTTGATACGCTCGCTTGAGGTGGTTTTTGGGGGTTTCGAAAGAGAGCTGATGCGCAAAACGACAGATGGAAACAGATTTGCCGACTCAGTTCTGCCGTAGCGAACATTCACGTCATGTGACTGATCAGCTGTTTCCGCTCCGGACAACATGTAACATCGCTAAAACTAGTTGGCATGACAGAATAAATACAACTTGCCCGATAGCAACACGTACCTGAAATATTCTCTCCATTTTGCCGAGATGTGTGGTCGGGTTCTGTTTTCAACCGCTACTTCCTGTTTACTGTAGACATGCGTAACGCTGACGTCTGACGTAATGACGCTGACGTCTGACGTAATGACGCTGTGCGTGGCCCGGTAGATGCGCTTCAAGCCAGTTGATGGAAACACTTCTGATACGCATTAATTTGTATTTACATATTTGCGAGATTTCAAAAATTAGCTCAAAATTCGAAATGAAAATAGATGGAAACACGGTTTGTGTGTCTCCTGGTCCAAATACAGATGTTGGTGTGACCGAACCTTTTGGGTCGCTGCACCCAGACTGGAACCAACTTCCTCTGGACTCGTGCTCCATCACTGGTCTGTGCCTTTTTTAATTTGATCTTAAAACCTCTTCATTCAGACTGGCTTTGAACACTCGTTGTTTCTTTCTATGTTTGTCTGGTTCTTCTTGCACTTTGAGCACCATGTGGCTCTTTATATATATAAATAAATAAATAAATGTTGATTATTATTGTTGTGCATCTTTTGGAGGAAACCCTCCAAACGTTGGCCTGCAGCCCACCTGTCGCTGTGCGGCGAGTCTCCCAGGGAGTCGAACGAGTCGCCGTACTGCAGGCCCGGCCGGCGGGGATCCGAGTAAACACAGTGTGGAGCTTGCCGCGCCCGCGCCTCCATGCACGCGGGACTGCTGCATTTACTGGTCCCCACGGACGATGACATCATTCCCGGAGAGTCGGAGAGGAAACTTTCGGAACGTTGCAGGCTCCATGTTCTCACATCGTATCTGACAAATAAAAAGAGGTGTTAACAGGAACACGCCCCGCAGAGTCCCCGATTCAAAGAAAGAAGTCATCTGTTTCCAGAGGCGGAGCTTTAAACCACTCCATCCATGTTTTTTTGTCATATGAGAACGTGTGCACACTCAGACAGAAGTTCAATCTTTACCCAACGATATCTCAGATGATCGTGTCTCATCTAGAAAACATCCACATCTGTAAACCAGTCAACTCCATTTTCATCCATCTGTTGCGAAAACCCAACCTTCCCCAAAGTTCTTCATTTTAATAAAAGTTTCTCTCAACCTGGACCACTTTCAGTCAGCTTTCATAAACGCACCGTTCGCTCAGTAAGTGATAAAAACTGAGAAATGTCATGTCCTGTGAAAAGGCAGTGGGAGTATGTGTTGCTGAACAGTTTTAGCCGAAAGCTGCTGAAGAAGCTGAAACCAGTGAAAAGATGTATTAATCTCTGAGCTGTTAAAGTGAGCTGAGTTTGAAGAGCTGACATTTGCTGAAAACAGGAACATCAAAATAGAAAGCAGAAGAGGAACAGCTGAAATGCTGAGATGCTGAATACATTACAAAATTCTGAATTTAGCAATAAACTAACTGAAAAAATGAGCTGAAATGAGAAGAGGCTTAAAAAAAATCATAAAAATTTGAAATTATTAGAAAGAAGCACAAAAAGCAGAAATGATTAAAAAAGAATAAAATACTTAAAAAGCAGCTGTAAAAGCAGAAAGAAGCTGAAATGATCAGTAACAGACTGTAAACAGCTCAAAGTGTTTGAAAGATGTGAAGAGCTCCGTTCATTGTCACTGAGAGAAACATGGCCGACGAAGCTAAATGTTTCTACAAGTTAAAACTGCACAACTACCAGAAGTCAGAGCAGGAACGTCCTGAACGAGCTGAATGAATCGTTGAAATAGAACAAAAACTGAGGAACGAGTTATGAGCTGAAAAACAGATCTCAATAGTTTGAACAGTTTAAATAATTGTGACTTTTAATCCATCGGGAATAAAACACTTCTATAATCGATTTCGGTAAAATATTTAAAAGCCACTTTTATTTTCCCACCCAGGCTCAAACTCACCAGTAAAAAAAAAAAAAACACCTCAGCATCTTTTGATTTAATTCTGATGCTACAAGTGGTTAATAATTTAACTTGAACTGACTCAAATCTGTAACCAAATATAAACATGATGTCGCTTTGGTGGAAATGGGTTTAAATGAGATCCAGACCTCTTTTTGTCATCGAACACGATGAAAACCTATTCAACATTCAGCTAACACAATAAAACAACCACAGGCACCGTTAACGTCTAAAACTGAGAAGAGAAGCTTCAAAACCCCCAATTCTGAAAAAAAAAATCATGTTTGTATAAAATATAAATTAAACCGACTGCAATAATTAGCTAATCTCAGAAACTCAAATTTTATTCACAGTGGAACATTGTTAACGTATCAAATGTTAATTTAAAGGGGCGGGGGTTGAGTTTTATGGCAGAAACACGTCTTTAAAAAGTTGGAGCAGGTCTGCGTTGACCCTTGTGATGGCCTCCGTCACCCCTTCTCCTTTTAACAACAGTCTATACATGTCCAGAGGAAACCAGGTTTTTGGAGGCAATCTTGTCCTGTTGAGGTCTGATGGAGGACTTCAGCTGTTCCACAGTCCTGAGACTTCTTTGCTGCATTTATTTTTGCTGGCTGGTATCATGTATTGCTTTAAAAACCTGTACACACCGTTCTGTATTGTGACCTGTGAGCTGAATACTGTACGCCCTCTTTAGTGCGGAGGACGTGGCGTCCATGGTTTACAAACAGAACTCCAGATTTGCATCCGTCTGACCTCAGAACAGTTCTCCTTTGGTCTAGAGAAGATGGCAGCGGTTGTGGATGGTGTTCACATCTGACTTCTTCTTGGCCTGATGGGGCTTAAAGTAGGACTGGATGATGTATCGAATATGCTCGATGTATCGCAAGCTTTTCTATTCACAATGGTTAAAATGGCTCTATCGCAACCATCCAGTATAAGACTTGCTACTCCACAGCACTGAAACAGCATTAGTGAGGGTTTGTAACAATATTATGGTAACAAATGATTCTGGTCAGTTTGTGGTACTTGTACTCCTGGACCTTACTGCTGCTTTTGATACTGTTGACCACATTATCCCTATTTCACGGCTGGAGCAGTGGGTTGGGATTACAGGTGCTGCATTATGGTACGTCCACACCTAACAGCGTTTCAAAAAAGCTCGTCACGCACACAAGTGGACGCACTGGACCCACAGTGGTGTCCAGACCAGAACGCGAAGCTGCGGCGGTGTGGCGGCGGGGGGTGTGGGAGGAGCTTACCGGTATACCGAGTTCCTCACTGCACTCCGCCAGGCAAGGAGCTTTTTATTTCTGTCTCTGTAGAGCAGACTTGACTGGTCGTGAAGGACTTGTCGCGAACACACAGCTACAATGAGTTTCTCTTCCATAGTACACGACTTTGCGGGTTTTTTCTGTGTCCCACAAACAATACGTCACATAGTTGCGCAATACCCCCGTCCCCTCGTTTCCGCGTCACATAGGGACTCTCCCCCTCTCTTCTCCCCCCGACTCTCCCTGATCAACCAATCAGGGAGAGTTGAACGGCGTTTGAACGGCGAAATCTTCAACATGTTCAAGGCGTGCTTTGGAGGCTGACGCGGGTTCACGTGCACGGAAAACGCTTTCCAGCACGCTCAACACGCACGTGACGCCCAACGCCAAGACGCGCCTGGAGGCGCGTCCCCCATTGACTTTGCATGTAAACTGGACGCTCCTGCAGTTGAAACGCTGTTAGGTGTGGACGTACCATTAGAATGGTTCTGCTCATACCTGAGAGGCAGGAGCTTTTGTGTCAAGGTTGGTAATAATGTCTCCGCCTCATTGCCTCTTTCTTGCGGGGTCCCACAGGGTTAAATTCTTGGACCCCTTCGGTTCTCAACTCTATTTGCTCCCACTGGGGTCCATCCTGAGGAAACATGGTCTTTCATTCCATTGTTATGCTGATGACTGTCAGATCTACCTGCCTGTGAAACCAGCAAGTGCTTGCTCCATTCACCCTCTGTTAAAATGTCTGGATGACATTAAGGCCTGGATGGCTTCAAATTTTTNTAAAAAGAATATATACTGTATATCAGCAGTAGTGTAGATATAAAAAGTCTAGATGTAAACAGTAGTAATAAATGTAAACAGTAGTAATAAATGTCAACAGTAAATGTAAACAGTAGTATGACTATAGGCAGTAATGTAATACAAACATTAGTGCAAATATGAGAAGTAGTGCAAACTGAATGAGCACATGACCGTGAGTTTAGTGAATAACCCGTTTGATGACACAGAGTCCAGTGTTAAAAACTTTGTGTTGTGTGGTAATGTGTGAAAGTTTTTTGTGATTAAGGCAGTACAAGTGGGAGGGAGGGCAGAGCAGGCAGAGTGTTTAGCATCCTGACTGCCTGATGAACAGAGCTGTCTCTCAGTCTGCTGGTTCGAGCCTGGAGACTCCTCAGTCTCCTCCCTGATGGCAGCAGTCTGAAGCAGCTGTGTAGTGGGTGTGTGGGATCACCTGCCATGCAGAGGGCTTTCCGAGTGAGGCGGTTGCTGTGTAAGTCCTGTAGTGAGTCTCCAATGTGTGAATGAATCCATAAGGAGTAAAGTTTGTGTCTCACTCACAGTGACTGTGTAACTACACCAAGACTGATGTGAATAAAGCTTGTTAAGTACCCTCAATGCATGCTCTTGTTAAGCATCCACACTGTAGTGATCCTATTCACACTTCTAATGGTTTCTGTACATTTATCAGCATCGTTCTTGTTTCACAATTTTCAACAAATCACATCTCAAAATGTTCAGCTCTTTCAGGACAATCCTGCTATGACTTTTGGTATCGGTGCAGGTTTAGCTTTTAATTTTTTTTAGCCTTTTCATCCATTTTTTCAAAGAAAATGAATTGAGCTCATTTTACATCCTTCAAACCTTTAAGATCCGTTACCTCTTACTGCTCCGTTCACAGTTGGTTCTGCTTCAGCTTCTTTCAACTTATTTGTGCAAATAAATAAAAAAATGTTCAGCTAATTTCAGCCGTTTTGTGATCCTTTCAGATAATTTCTGCTAACAACATTTATATACAGTATTTTCTGGTGTATAGATCGCACCGGTGTATAGGTCGCACCGGTGTATAGGTCGCATTGTCCAATTATCACCAATAGATTGGAAAAATCCCTAGATAGATCGCACTGGTGTATAAGTTGCACCTACGTTTAGCTCTGCTGCAAATGTCTGCCACAGGAGCACACAGCAAGGCTTTTAAGAAGATTAACACTTAAAAACAATTATTTGTTTGATAAAAATTATAGCAAATATATGTCTGAGCTGAACTTTTCCTTAATAAATGAACGTAATTGTGAAATGAGCTGGATTTAAAAATTTGTTTTACCGAAAGTGATAACAAGCCATATATAGGTCGCACCGGTGTATAGGTCTCAGGCCTTGAAAAAAACATAAAAAGGTGCGACCTATACACCGGAAAATACGGAAGCTTGTTTCTGCCTTTGCAGCTACTTTTTGCTAATTTCATCTTTATTTTTAAGCTAGTTTCCTAATTGTTGTGCTCATTTCTGTTTATTTAAACCTTATCCAGCAAATATGTGTTCTATCTGCTTTCTTCTGCTAATTTAAGTTTGTGCATTTATTTCAGCTACATTTCAGCATGTTGTTTTTAGCAAATTTTAGCTGTTTCTCAACACTTTCTTCTGCAATAAGCATTCACACTGCATATTTGCAGGAAATGTAATTTCTCTAGTTCATTTTGCCTTCAATACATTTTGGGTCTATAGACTAATTATAAAATGCACAGGTAGCTCAAACATTTTTGTTTCATGCACTTTTTGGCTGTAAATTATAGGGGCATTCTGACAGCAACTGCAATGAGCCGAGGTCTGAAAAGAATACATTAGCTAATGCATGTGTGGACTGAACTGTAGTAGGATAGATGTGATATGAAAGCCAAAGCAGCTTCGTCACTCGCAGCATTGCACCTCCTCCTCCGTACCCAACTGGCAGGAACAAAAGAGCAGAGTGGCCTGGCAATAGTCGGATGTATTCAGGGGCTTTTTGGGCCACCTGCAACCCCAGGGCATTTTATTTGGGGCATCCTGAACATCCAGGGCATTTTTTGTTTTTTACACTTTGGAAAATATTGACACTCCCTAAGCTCTCAACCCTGCACCATTGATTTGAGCTTAAGCAACACGCCTTCACCCTGACCAGAGCCACTCCATACTATTGGCGTGATTAATTAAAAAGAAAATGGTCTTTAGTATGGCTGGCTGCACACACAGAGGAAGCAGCATTTAGACCGAGGGGGAGGGGATGCTGCACACATAGATCCATTCACTCACGTACACACTGACTGGCGCAGTGCAGAGATTGCAGGGTGAAGGGAAGTGTATGAAAAACATTAACCCACAATGCACTGCAGAGTTTTGACAGATTCCTGCTCCAGGGCTGCTGAATTTATGAGCCATTACTCCTGCCAGCCCAATATCTAGTTGGTGCATTATGTTCCATGTCATCTGCCATTAGCTGTGCAGTGACTGACATCCAGTGCAAAGCCAATACTCTCTGACACTGGCTGGCTGATAGGGCCAATGTGGCATGCTTGGGCTTGGATAAAGCAGTATGTATTATTATGCTTTTCTTTGTGCATCCCTTTGAATTCCTGCCTGCGGTTATTAGAGGAAATTAATTCAACCTCCAAGCTGACAGCAGCCAGTGAAGCTCCAGCTGGTCCGTATCAATTATGAAGGACTTATTTCAGATATTTTATGTCCTTGAGAATAATCTTACATTAAGGGAAGAATATTAGAAGTTATCCAAATGCATTTAAACTGAAAGAATAGGAGACCGAGGAAAACAATTATGAGAAATGTTGCGTTGCATCTGGAAGAGGAGAGAAAATACAGATCTGGAGGAATCGCTTTTCTGCAGATGTGTAATATGAATGCTGAGTGCTGAGCAAGGGCTCAAATTTGCTGAAGTTGTCGGTTAAAAAAGGCAGAAAAGAGGATAAAATAAGCAGAACATAAGCTGAAAGCAGCAACGCAGCAGCTAAAAGCAACAGAAAATAACGAAAAACATTAGTAACTCAAATGATCCAAAACTGCTGCAAAAATAAGCTAAATTGTTTCTGAAAGTAGGTAGACATGTAAATGTTAAACATGTTCAATAATCCAGGTAGATAAATATAACAAGCTTGCAGGTCCTCTTGTAAAACATGTAAAAAAAAAAAGTAAAAAGTAGCTTGTATTTAAAAACCGTACCGGTATGATTTTTTATGGTTGCTCCCTGCTTTAGAGGTCGCCTCAGGCAGCAAACTCACATGAAGGTTTTAATAAATATTTTTGCTGTATGCCCTTCCTGATGCAACCGGAGCTCGACCTGCAGCCTCAGGATTACAAGACCGCTGAGCAACAAGAAGCCCATCAACAAAACACAGGTAACATGAACAAAACAGATGCTCAAGGTAAATTTAGTCTAATTAAATTAAATATATGTGAAAAGCATGACATTACAAAAACCAACAGTCATACTGCACACTATTCCAATCCAGTTTAGTTCTGATGAACACGAAGGTTAAAACAACACAAAACATGTGAAAGTAGTTTGTCTTAAAACATGAGTTCCTCTCGGTTCTCCCCTATGGTTGGACCTGGGGGGTGGATGAGTGGTTCGTCCTGTTCGGGTGGCCCTGGGGGCTCCGAGCTCGGGGTCCTTCTTGGGGTCTTGGGCTCTGGTACCCCCATTTGTCTGCCTCGGGTCTTGGGGGGCGGATCTCTGATGCTTCACGGTCACTATTGAATGTTCTATTAGAGAAGCCTTATTCATTTATGCATGCTTACAACCACACACTAATAGATGCAGGGATATACACGCAGGTATTGTATGTAGATATGTAGATGGGTATATGACTGAATATGAATGTATGTATGTATGTATATGTATATATATATATATATATATATATATATATATATATATATATCTACTGCAAAATCATGGATATTATGTGTCTTTTATGCATATGTGTTTTGTTGCTGTGTTCTGTCATGTACTTCGCAGGATTGCAGATGACGGTTGGGTGTGTTTGCCTTGTGCTCTTTTTGTGGATTTTTGTTTTGTGGTCTTTCTGTCTTTTCCTTTCTTTCTTTTAAAAAAAATAATAAAAAAAATATTATCATATTGGTGTGAAGATCCTCTTCACACCAATATGATAATATTTTTTTGGCTGTGAGGTGAGAAGGGAGGCAACCTATAAAGGGAAAATAAAATAAAATAAAATAAATGTCTGGACCAAAGAGCTGAGCTGTTGTCAGTCTTTTTGTCCGTACGGTGTTCAGGACTGCTCTGGCTCTTGTGTTTCCTTTTGCAGACATCGTGAATTGACCTAAAACTCTGAGTAACCCACACTTTGAATCTTTAAGCTGCTTGGAACCCCCAGAAGCTTTAGCTGTTTGCTCTTGTTGCAGCAGCTTCAGCTGTTTGGACACAAACATCAGTGTCCAACTGTCCCAGCAGCTGATGAGACAACCGTCCACCTGCTGGTGTGTTTGTTTGAAAGCATGGGAGGTAAACACACACCTGCTGGTCCCAACCTGTTTGGACCAGTCTCTACTGGAAGTGAAGTATGTGGGATATAGTTTGTCAAATAGTCATGCTGAAATCATAAGAATATGGTAATAACAATAATAATAACACACTGTTTGCTTTACCTATAATTATGTTTCTGCCATGGAGAAATGATACTTCATGGTTTGACCTTTACGAGAAAATCCAAATGACCTTCTGTTGAACTTTATGAAGAACGCACACGTGGAGTGAAACTACAGAGAAGTTAGCTTGGGGGTGGGGTGGGGGGGTGGGCAGCATGGTTGTTGTCCAGGGTCAAGCTGTGGAGATAACAGCTGGCCTGTTGGAGATAACAGCTGGCCTGTTGGAGATAACAGCTGGCCTGTTGGAGATAACAGCTGGCCTGTTGGAGATAACAGCTGGCCTGTTGGAGATAACAGCTGGCCTGTTGGAGATAACAGCTGGCCTGTTGGAGATAACAGCTGGCCTGTTGGAGATAACAGCTGGCCTGTTGGAGATAACAGCTGGCCTGTTGGAGATAACAGCTGGCCTGTTGGAGATAACAGCTGGCCTGTTGGAGATAACAGCTGGCCTGTTGGAGATAACAGCTGGCCTGTTGGAGATAACAGCTGGCCTGTTGGAGATAACAGCTGGCCTGTTGGAGATAACAGCTGGCCTGTTGGAGATAACAGCTGGCCTGTTGGAGATAACAGCTGGCCTGTTGGAGATAACAGCTGGCCTGTTGGAGATAACAGCTGGCCTGTTGGAGATAACAGCTGGCCTGTTGGAGATAACAGCTGGCCTGTTGGAGATAACAGCTGGCCTGTTGGAGATAACAGCTGGCCTGTTGGAGATAACAGCTGGCCTGTTGGAGATAACAGCTGGCCTGTTGGAGATAACAGCTGGCCTGTTGGAGATAACAGCTGGCCTGTTGGAGATAACAGCTGGCCTGTTGGAGATAACAGCTGGCCTGTTGGAGATAACAGCTGGCCTGTTGGAGATAACAGCTGGCCTGTTGGAGATAACAGCTGGCCTGTTGGAGATAACAGCTGGCCTGTTGGAGATAACAGCTGGCCTGTTGGAGATAACAGCTGGCCTGTTGGAGATAACAGCTGGCCTGTTGGAGATAACAGCTGGCCTGTTGGAGATAACAGCTGGCCTGTTGGAGATAACAGCTGGCCTGTTGGAGATAACAGCTGGCCTGTTGGAGATAACAGCTGGCCTGTTGGAGATAACAGCTGGCCTGTTGGAGGTAACAGCTGGCCTGTTGGAGATAACAGCTGGCCTGTTGGAGATAACAGCTGGCCTGTTGGAGAAAACAGCTGGCCTGTTGGAGATAACAGCTGGCCTGTTGGAGATAACAGCTGGCCTGTTGGAGATAACAGCTGGCCTGTTGGAGATAACAGCTGGCCTGTTGGAGATAACAGCTGGCCTGTTGGAGATAACAGCTGGCCTGTTGGAGATAACAGCTGGCCTGTTGGAGATAACAGCTGGCCTGTTGGAGATAACAGCTGGCCTGTTGGAGATAACAGCTGGCCTGTTGGAGATAACAGCTGGCCTGTTGGAGATAACAGCTGGCCTGTTGGAGATAACAGCTGGCCTGTTGGAGATAACAGCTGGCCTGTTGGAGATAACAGCTGGCCTGTTGGAGATAACAGCTGGCCTGTTGGAGATAACAGCTGGCCTGTTGGAGATAACAGCTGGCCTGTTGGAGATAACAGCTGGCCTGTTGGAGATAACAGCTGGCCTGTTGGAGATAACAGCTGGCCTGTTGGAGATAACAGCTGGCCTGTTGGAGATAACAGCTGGCCTGTTGGAGATAACAGCTGGCCTGTTGGAGATAACAGCTGGCCTGTTGGAGATAACAGCTGGCCTGTTGGAGATAACAGCTGGCCTGTTGGAGATAACAGCTGGCCTGTTGGAGATAACAGCTGGCCTGTTGGAGATAACAGCTGGCCTGTTGGAGATAACAGCTGGCCTGTTGGAGATAACAGCTGGCCTGTTGGAGATAACAGCTGGCCTGTTGGAGATAACAGCTGGCCTGTTGGAGATAACAGCTGGCCTGTTGGAGATAACAGCTGGCCTGTTGGAGATAACAGCTGGCCTGTTGGAGATAACAGCTGGCCTGTTGGAGATAACAGCTGGCCTGTTGGAGATAACAGCTGGCCTGTTGGAGATAACAGCTGGCCTGTTGGAGATAACAGCTGGCCTGTTGGAGATAACAGCTGGCCTGTTGGAGATAACAGCTGGCCTGTTGGAGATAACAGCTGGCCTGTTGGAGATAACAGCTGGCCTGTTGGAGATAACAGCTGGCCTGTTGGAGATAACAGCTGGCCTGTTGGAGATAACAGCTGGCCTGTTGGAGATAACAGCTGGCCTGTTGGAGATAACAGCTGGCCTGTTGGAGATAACAGCTGGCCTGTTGGAGATAACAGCTGGCCTGTTGGAGATAACAGCTGGCCTGTTGGAGATAACAGCTGGCCTGTTGGAGATAACAGCTGGCCTGTTGGAGATAACAGCTGGCCTGTTGGAGATAACAGCTGGCCTGTTGGAGATAACAGCTGGCCTGTTGGAGATAACAGCTGGCCTGTTGGAGATAACAGCTGGCCTGTTGGAGATAACAGCTGGCCTGTTGGAGATAACAGCTGGCCTGTTGGAGATAACAGCTGGCCTGTTGGAGATAACAGCTGGCCTGTTGGAGATAACAGCTGGCCTGTTGGAGATAACAGCTGGCCTGTTGGAGATAACAGCTGGCCTGTTGGAGATAACAGCTGGCCTGTTGGAGATAACAGCTGGCCTGTTGGAGATAACAGCTGGCCTGTTGGAGATAACAGCTGGCCTGTTGGAGATAACAGCTGGCCTGTTGGAGATAACAGCTGGCCTGTTGGAGATAACAGCTGGCCTGTTGGAGATAACAGCTGGCCTGTTGGAGATAACAGCTGGCCTGTTGGAGATAACAGCTGGCCTGTTGGAGATAACAGCTGGCCTGTTGGAGATAACAGCTGGCCTGTTGGAGATAACAGCTGGCCTGTTGGAGATAACAGCTGGCCTGTTGGAGATAACAGCTGGCCTGTTGGAGATAACAGCTGGCCTGTTGGAGATAACAGCTGGCCTGTTGGAGATAACAGCTGGCCTGTTGGAGAACAGCTGGCCTGTTGGAGATAACAGCTGGCCTGTTGGAGATAACAGCTGGCCTGTTGGAGATAACAGCTGGCCTGTTGGAGATAACAGCTGGCCTGTTGGAGATAACAGCTGGCCTGTTGGAGATAACAGCTGGCCTGTTGGAGATAACAGCTGGCCTGTTGGAGATAACAGCTGGCCTGTTGGAGATAACAGCTGGCCTGTTGGAGATAACAGCTGGCCTGTTGGAGATAACAGCTGGCCTGTTGGAGATAACAGCTGGCCTGTTGGAGGTAACAGCTGGCCTGTTGGAGATAACAGCTGGCCTGTTGGAGATAACAGCTGGCCTGTTGGAGATAACAGCTGGCCTGTTGGAGAAAACAGCTGGCCTGTTGGAGATAACAGCTGGCCTGTTGGAGAAAACAGCTGGCCTGTTGATTGAAGGGAACGTGGAGGCAGGACCTGCCGCTGCTCCACCGTCTCTGCTGTGAGTTGGAGGTACACCTCTTAAAGCTGCTGTATGTAACTTTTCTAAAAATATATTTTTAACATTTCTTCACTCTGTCACTATCTCCTGACAGACTGATGTTAGACAATGTAATCTCTGAAAAAAACTATAGTCCCCTTGCTTCTCTATCAGCATTTATAAAAATACTAAAAACACAGAGTGACCCGTCCTTAACCAGCCAATAAAAACAGAGCTTGAATTTGAATCAGCCAATAAAAACAGAGCTTCTCACGCCCCCGCCTGTCCCAGCCCCAGCGGCCACGCACGTTCTCGTTCCAAGGATTGCAAAGCGATGCAGGACTGTTTTGTATGTGACACAAATGTATCAAATTCCCCTTCTTCATCCCTGATCTGGACTTTTCTTTTGTTTTTTTGCCAAAAGTCAAGTGATCGCTTCATCCTCCGCTGACTCCATGACTGAAAAGATGAGGAAATGAATGAATTTGTCACGAGCGAATTAAACTCAGGTTCAACGTGGCTGCGCGAGGCTCTGCAGATTTCCTGGTGTTCTGGTGTGCTGGACCAGCGCTCCATGTTTTTATTTTATTTTTTAGAACGTTTTATTAACATATAAACACAGAACATCGCAGCGGCTGCACACATGCGCGTTCACGAGACAGGACATGTTGTGGGGGGAGGAGCTAAGGAGGCTGAGTTGCAGTTCAGCCGAGAGCAAGGGGGAGGGACCAGAAACGTGTCTCTGTTCAAAATGTTTCTAAGTTCCAGCGTGTTCCAGAAACTACATATAGCATCTTTAAATGATGAAGATGACTGGCCCTGACACTACACGGCTCTTTACATGTAGAATGTCCACTGTGTGCACGTTACCCAGACAAACACGCAACGTGCACTGACGGGCTTGTGTCAAGACGTTCCTCTGCCTCTCACATGCAGCTGCAGAGTGGACTGCACACACACACACAACACAACACTGTAACACTAACACAAATGATTTAACACAACACTGTAACACAAGTGATTTAACACAACACTGAAACACAAGTGATTTAACACAACACTGTAACACAAGTGATGTAACACAACACTGTAACACAAGTGATTTAACACAACACTGTAACACAAGTGATGTAACACAACACTGTAACACAAGTGATGTAACACAACACTGTAACACAAGTGATGTAACACAACACTGTAACACAAGTGATGTAACACAACACTGTAACACAAGTGATGTAACACAACACTGTAACACAAGTGATGTAACACAACACTGTAACACAAGTGATTAGTAACACAACACTGTAACACAAGTGATTTAACACAACACTGTAACACAAGTGATGTAACACAACACTGTAACACAAGTGATTTAACACAACACTGTAACACAAGTGATGTAACACAACACTGTAACACAAGTGATGTAACACAACACTGTAACACAAGTGATTTAACACAACACTGTAACACAAGTGATTTAACACAACACTGTAACACAAGTGATGTAACACAACACTGTAACACAAGTGATTTAACACAACACTGTAACACAAGTGATGTAACACAACACTGTAACACAAGTGATGTAACACAACACTGTAACACAAGTGATTTAACACAACACTGTAACACAAGTGATGTAACACAACACTGTAACACAAGTGATTTAACACAACACTGTAACACAAGTGATGTAACACAACACTGTAACACAAGTGATTTAACACAACACTGTAACACAAGTGATGTAACACAACACTGTAACACAAGTGATGTAACACAACACTGTAACACAAGTGATTTAACACAACACTGTAACACAAGTGATAACACAAGTGATTTAACACAACACTGTAACACAAGTGATGTAACACAACACTGTAACACAAGTGATTTAACACAACACTGTAACACAAGTGATGTAACACAACACTGTAACACAAGTGATGTAACACAACACTGTAACACAAGTGATGTAACACAACACTGTAACACAAGTGATTTAACACAACACTGTAACACAAGTGATTTAACACAACACTGTAACACAAGTGATGTAACACAACACTGTAACACAAGTGATGTAACACAACACTGTAACACAAGTGATGTAACACAACACTGTAACACAAGTGATTTAACACAACACTGTAACACAAGTGATGTAACACAACACTGTAACACAAGTGATTTAACACAACACTGTAACACAAGTGATGTAACACAACACTGTAACACAAGTGATGTAACACAACACTGTAACACAAGTGATGTAACACAACACTGTAACACAAGTGATGTAACACAACACTGTAACACAAGTGATGTAACACAACACTGTAACACAAGTGATGTAACACAACACTGTAACACAAGTGATGTAACACAACACTGTAACACAAGTGATGTAACACAACACTGTAACACAAGTGATGTAACACAACACTGTAACACAAGTGATGTAACACAACACTGTAACACAAGTGATTTAACACAACACTGTAACACAAGTGATTTAACACAACACTGTAACACAAGTGATTTAACACAACACTGTAACACAAGTGATGTAACACAACACTGTAACACAAGTGATGTAACACAACACTGTAACACAAGTGATTTAACACAACACTGTAACACAAGTGATTTAACACAACACTGTAACACAAGTGATGTAACACAACACTGTAACACAAGTGATTTAACACAACACTGTAACACAAGTGATGTAACACAACACTGTAACACAAGTGATGTAACACAACACTGTAACACAAGTGATGTAACACAACACTGTAACACAAGTGATTTAACACAACACTGTAACACAAGTGATGTAACACAACACTGTAACACAAGTGATGTAACACAACACTGTAACACAAGTGATGTAACACAACACTGTAACACAAGTGATGTGACACAACACTGTAACACAAGTGATTTAACACAACACTGTAACACAAGTGATGTAACACAACACTGTAACACAAGTGATTTAACACAACACTGTAACACAAGTGATGTAACACAACACTGTAACACAAGTGATGTAACACAACACTGTAACACAAGTGATGTAACACAACACTGTAACACAAGTGATGTAACACAACACTGTAACACAAGTGATGTAACACAACACTGTAACACAAGTGATGTAACACAACACTGTAACACAAGTGATGTAACACAACACTGTAACACAAGTGATGTAACACAACACTGTAACACAAGTGATGTAACACAACACTGTAACACAAGTGATGTAACACAACACTGTAACACAAGTGATGTAACACAACACTGTAACACAAGTGATTTAACACAACACTGTAACACAAGTGATGTAACACAACACTGTAACACAAGTGATGTAACACAACACTGTAACACAAGTGATGTAACACAACACTGTAACACAAGTGATGTAACACAACACTGTAACACAAGTGATGTAACACAACACTGTAACACAAGTGATTTAACACAACACTGTAACACAAGTGATGTAACACAACACTGTAACACAAGTGATGTAACACAACACTGTAACACAAGTGATGTAACACAACACTGTAACACAAGTGATGTAACACAACACTGTAACACAAGTGATGTAACACAACACTGTAACACAAGTGATGTAACACAACACTGTAACACAAGTGATGTAACACAACACTGTAACACAAGTGATGTAACACAACACTGTAACACAAGTGATTTAACACAACACTGTAACACAAGTGATGTAACACAACACTGTAACACAAGTGATGTAACACAACACTGTAACACAAGTGATGTAACACAACACTGTAACACAAGTGATGTAACACAACACTGTAACACAAGTGATGTAACACAACACTGTAACACAAGTGATGTAACACAACACTGTAACACAAGTGATGTAACACAACACTGTAACACAAGTGATGTAACACAACACTGTAACACAAGTGATGTAACACAACACTGTAACACAAGTGATGTAACACAACACTGTAACACAAGTGATGTAACACAACACTGTAACACAAGTGATGTAACACAACACTGTAACACAAGTGATGTAACACAACACTGTAACACAAGTGATTTAACACAACACTGTAACACAAGTGATTTAACACAACACTGTAACACAAGTGATTTAACACAACACTGTAACACAAGTGATTTAACACAACACTGTAACACAAGTGATTTAACACAACACTGTAACACAAGTGATGTAACACAACACTGTAACACAAGTGATGTAACACAACACTGTAACACAAGTGATTTAACACAACACTGTAACACAAGTGATTTAACACAACACTGTAACACAAGTGATGTAACACAACACTGTAACACAAGTGATGTAACACAACACTGTAACACAAGTGATGTAACACAACACTGTAACACAAGTGATGTAACACAACACTGTAACACAAGTGATGTAACACAACACTGTAACACAAGTGATGTAACACAACACTGTAACACAAGTGATTTAACACAACACTGTAACACAAGTGATTTAACACAACACTGTAACACAAGTGATGTAACACAACACTGTAACACAAGTGATGTAACACAACACTGTAACACAAGTGATGTAACACAACACTGTAACACAAGTGATGTAACACAACACTGTAACACAAGTGATGTAACACAACACTGTAACACAAGTGATGTAACACAACACTGTAACACAAGTGATGTAACACAACACTGTAACACAAGTGATTTAACACAACACTGTAACACAAGTGATGTAACACAACACTGTAACACAAGTGATGTAACACAACACTGTAACACAAGTGATGTAACACAACACTGTAACACAAGTGATGTAACACAACACTGTAACACAAGTGATGTAACACAACACTGTAACACAAGTGATGTAACACAACACTACAGGGCTCATGTTCCAGTTCACTCATGGGACTTGTTGGTCTAAAGAAAGAAGACATGCTGTCTAGTTCTGGCTTGTTTCAGTCTCTATCTGATCAAATACCAGTTTTTTTCCATGTTGTCATGACAATACTAGATTTTTTTTCTTTTTTTACTGTAAAGCGCAGTTTTCACAACTTCTACTGAACATGTTTTTTATCTAGCTGATTGTTACTGAACAGCACTAAATACAGGTGTACACAACCATGTGCGTTCAGTCAGACCACGTCTGGAGGTTCATGAGTGTCTGAACACATCCATCCTGAGCCAAGCCTCTTGTGTGACCTACACAAGCGGTGGACGTTTTGGGTTGAAATAAAGTTGTTCTGCTGTCGGTTGTTTAATGATTATTAAACAAGCAGCTCCAAGTCATAATGTTCTGTTTTATCAAAGTTATTCTCTTTGGTTTTCTGCTCATTCTGATGGTTTGCGGACCATAATGTGCTCAACAGGCTGAGCAGTGTTCTGCCAGTTTGTACCCACTGCTGCCCTTGGGTCAAAATGGTCTAATCTCCACTGAGGCCTCATGGGTCATTTTGACCCAAGGGGTTAAACACTGCACTCCATGGACTTTTATGGGTTATTATAATCTTCTGTCTCTGCTTTGACAGATAATTACATAATTAGACCTAGTGTCGGTCTGAATGGGGCGGTACGGTGGAGCAGTTCAAAGAGCTGTCACCTCTCAGCGAGAAGGTCGCCAGGTCAAATCCCTACCAGCAACCTTTCTGGATGAAGTTTGCATGTTCTCTCCGTGCTGTGTGGGTTTTCTCTGGGTTTCTCCAGTTTCCTCCCACAGACCAAAAACATGCATGTTAGACTAACTGGTAACTCTAAATTGTCCCTAGGTGTGAGAGAGTTGTTTGTCTTTATGTGTCTTTGTGATGGACTGGAGACCTGTCCAGGTGTCCCCCGCCTCTCGCACAGTGATGGCTGGACATGGCCACCAGTGGCCACCAGTGACCCCTGTGACCAAAAAAGGAAGAAGCGGGTAAAAGATAATGGATGGATGGATAAATGGATGGATGGATGGATGGTAGGTCTGAATACATTATAACTTTTACAGAAACATCAGATCTGTCAGCTCACTGTGGAATGTGGTTGCTCTTGTATCTGAGTACTGTACAGAGCTGCTGATTAACATCTGATTGTAAGAAGGTTTTGGGGTACGGAGCATAACTTCAGTCAGTCATTGATGACCACCTGCAATCATAGAACATCAGACAGACTAGAACCAGCTGATCTGAGCAGCCTGAATGTGTTTGGATCATAGATGACCTGAGTCCAGATTAGAGCAATGTGAGCAGTTTATTTTGGCAGATGTGGGACCTTCTGTCCACATGTGAAGACTTTTGGCCTTTTACTTTTAGCCAGGTGCATCCTGAGAGGAACCTTTAGGACACACCTGACTGGCTGGTAGCCACATCAACACCAGGAAAGACAAATGAACATTTACCCCCCCCACACCCCCCCGACCTATGTTTTTGGAAACGTTCAGTGTTTTTTCTCCACTTTAATGACATAAAACATGAATCTGTTTTGTCAGACTTACATTTCAGCCAATAACACTGTCACTGTCAAGAAGGGTTCAATGTCAGGATAAAAGAAAAGTCAAACTTCTCTGTTTGAACATGACCATGTCACCGTAAATAGTCTTAGTGGATATGTAATTTTATCTTTCAAACACTTTGGCAAACTTTGCTTTCAGTTTGAACACAGTTCAGCACATTCTTTCTTGTAAATGTCCTCCAACACTGTGTCTCAGACTGGTGCAGGACATTATTTACAAGGTTTGACCAAAACAGGTACAACTCTCTTTTCTCCACACAGGATGATCTTAGTTCAGAACTCTTTCATGGAGTTTGGTGGGTGATGCCTTCAAGGAGTGTCACACCTTTATACTGTACTGACATCAGTTAAAACTTGTACATATCATGTTTGTAAGAGTTCTTTTGCTCTTTGACTAATACAAAACCCAAACTTTTCAACCTTTATTTATACAGGCTAGCCTCGTTGAGTCACGGGGACTCATTTACAAGAGGGACCTGTCTCACTCACACCAAACAACCATCCACTCTCTCACTCACACCTAGGGTCAATTTAGAGTCACCAATCAGCCTAACAAGCATGTTTTTTGGTCTGTGGGAGGAAACCGGAGTACCTGGAGGAAACCCACGCATGCACGGGGAGAACATGCAAACTCCACCCAGAAAGGCCCCGGACCGGGATTTGAACCGGCAACCTTCTTGCTGAGAGGCAGCAGCTCTACCAGTTGTGCCACCGTGCTGCCCTCATACTCTGCTTTACTTTTCAACTAGTCCCTACCGTAAGTTTCCTTGTCATCTCCAAGTCCCATCATGGGACCGTTTTTATTTTATTCATCTACTGACTGGACACAAAATTGTGCAAAGACTGGTTATGACTTGTCTCCTCATCAACTATTAAATGGAGCTTTCTTATATAGCGCTTTCCAGCCCCCTTTGAGGGGCCCCAAAGCGCTTTACAGTAATAATAATAATAATAATAATGAATTCAATTTATAACGCACTTTTCATTAGTGAAAATCTCAAAGTGCTACACACATTGAATGCTACACACATTCATACACCGGTAGCGGCAGACTACCATGCAAGGTGCT
>JBBPBX010061977.1:0-20959 GCA_038048925.1 Garcialebias charrua | reverse complement strand
TTTTTTTTCCATTTATAGATGGCCTCCCTTCACACCTTATAGCCATCCTCTCACTCCAATATTTTTTTATTTTTTTTTATTTTATTTTTTATTTATTTATTTTTTTTTTAATAGAGAAAGAAAGAAAAGAGAAAGTGAGACAACAAAACAAAACAAAACAACAAAACAACAATTGTCCACAGAAAGAGCACAAGGCAAACACACCAAACCTCCGTCCACAATCCTGCAAAGCACATGACAGAACACAACAACGAAACATACAAGCATAAAGACTGATAATATTCATGACCTTGCAAATATTTCTATAAATACACATACCCATACCTACAAATATATATACAATATACATACATATATATTTATATTCATTTATATACCCATCTACATACATCTACTATACATCCCTGCATCCATTTGTGTGTGGTTGTGAGCATGCATAAGTGAATGAGGTTCCTCCAATAGAACATTTAGTAGCGACTGTGAAGCATCAGAGACCCGTCCCCCCAAAGCCCGAGACAGACGAAGGGGCGATCAAAGCCCAAGACCCCAGGAAGGACCCCGAGCCCAGAGTCCCCAGGACCACCCGAACAGGACGAGCCACTCGTCCACTCCCCAGATCCGACCAAGTGGAAGAACCGGACGAACCCCACCAGGGACCACACACAATGACCCCCCGGGGTCAACAGCGACAATACACAGGCCCCCGCCGGAGCCCGCTGCACCGACGTAGCCCCAGGGCCGGTCACCGAGGCTCGGGCACCGGGGACGCCCATCCCTCAGGTCCAGACCTGACAGGACCAGAGGACCCGAGCCCCACCAGGCAGCCACCAGGCCGAGCTGACAAACGCCCAAGCGCCCAGCCCCAGATAGTGAGGGCCCCAAGCACGCCCGTAGGCAGAGGAACACCCACCAGGGGGCCACGTGGCAGGAGCGCGACACTGGGTAGCCTCAGAAGTATCAGAGAGGGGGCAGTCCAAGTCCCAGCCTGACACTTAAACATTCATACACAGACACACTCATTCAGACCCACCCTCATCCTCACCCTCAGTCACAGAAAGACAAACAATAACGACACGCTCCATTCATAATCCCGATGCACACTCTATACCCCCTAGGTCCAAGACATGTACCTGCTCCCTACATGGGGCAGCCCACATCCAAACCCAGGAGGTAGACCCATTCATTCTGGGGTGGAGAGCAGCAGACGTCCAAGATCCGGCCCACCCCGCGCCCTGCCGACAGGACAGGACAGGACACCCGAGCCCAAGCAGCCCCAGAGGGAGCGCACTGCCAGCCCCGCCCACGGCGAACCCACAGGCCCCGAACCCCCCCACACCCCAGCACAACCCCTGACGGCCCACCCCCAGAATGTCCGCAAGGCAACCAGGGGGGTAAGAGAAAAATAAATAAATAATATATAAATAAATACATAATAAATAAAATTGAAATTAACAAATCAAGACCCCGACACACACACCCCCGTCCCCAAATGTACTGTTGGTGAGTGTTGTTGTAAAGTGTATTTAAAAAGGAAAGAGAAGGAGCAAAGGCTGGCATTATACCAGTTTCCCCTCCACTCCAACTCTAACCCAGGCCCTAATTGTCTAGATGCATAATGTTGAGTGAGCATAGGCATGGGGGCGAGATTGATGTCATCCCGCCACCCATAGCCATAGTGCTCACTCCATTCCCTATATGTGACTTTTATGAAGATGTTTATGAATGAATGTCTAAAGTGTATATAAAATTGAGTCCCAGGTGCTCTTAACAACAGAGATGTAAAACCATTGCAGCACACCCGAGACCCAAATTCCCTACATGTATTAATTTAAGATGAAGAGGGCGGAGGTGCGTGTTGAGGGATGGGGAGAAAAATAACTGCAGGAACAGTGCTCCCACAGCGAGTCAGCTCCCCCGCTGACCCTGCTTACCCCCCAGCTCGCCAAGGTCCACCCAAGGAGCGAGGTAAAGGAAACACCTCTCCGACCGCCAGGACATTGAGCCAAGACCAGAGAGGGACACGGCCCCGAGGGCCGCCAACAGCAGAACCAACAGCCCACACCCGCCAGGGCCGCCACGACCCCTGCGAACCGCAGTCAGCCCGCCGTCCAAGAGGACACAAAATCCCACATGGACGACACGGCCAAGAGCGCCCGCCCAACCGTCGACAGAGCCAGGAAGCATCAAGAACAGGCCCCAACCGGGGCCCGCACACCGGCCAAGTATAGTCCAAGACCATCATCCAGGACATCCACTTAATCCCCACCCCAGAAGAAATACTATACCCACCCTTCATATTAACAACTTTCAAAACACATAACACATTAGACACCCAAGCTGGGTTTGCCCGCTCCCTCCCATTGGCCACCAGTCACGCCCCCAGACACCCACCCCCCAGCATATGAACCCCAACCCACCAGCGAGCCGAGAGCCCCCGGCCAGAGCTGGGCACCAGAGCGCCAGCCAGCCCATAGCCCGGCGACCCGCCGGCTAGAGCCCAAGACCCCCGACCCCCACCAGGCCCAAGCCCGGGGACGACGCGCCCCCAGAGTCCCAAGCCCCCGGCACCCACCCCGAAACCACCCCAGCACAGCCGGGTCACCGACCGGCGACCCATGACCGCCGCCACCGACCACCCGAGGGCCCGCATGCCGCCCCCAGTAGATGTCCCCCAGAACCCCCCCCGGTCCTCCCCAGGTCGAAGACGAGGTCCTCCCCGCCCAAGCAGCCCTAACCCCCCGGCGCCCCAAACCCCAACCTCCCCCCCCTCCAGTCCCAATGCCCCACAAGGCCACATCCCAGACCCCCCACCCTCACTACGTAACGGAGCCGATCAAAGAATGCCAAATAGGTTGATCCAATGTGTCGGCAGATGCTGTTTCAAGACTAATATGATCTAACAGAAGATTTTTATACTGATTAACGCTAAGATTATTTTTATTTTTCCAATTTACGAGTATGGTTTTCTTTGCGATGCATAAGGCAGTGAAAAGCATATAGGATGTATTTTTTTCTAGTATAACATCTTCAAAGATACCCAATAAGCAAACAGATGGAGAGAGTGGGATATTAATTTTCAAACATTTAGACAAGTCTTCACATACCTGTACCCAGAACCTCTGAACGGGTGGACAGAACCAGAGCGCGTGAATATAATCATCAGGTGTATTACTTATGCACTGTGAGCACTTGTTAGATGGTATAAAGCCCATCTTAAACATTCGCTCCCCTGTATAATGTACTCTATAGAGAACCTTATATTGTATTAATTGTAAATTGGAGATTCTAGTCAATTTAAAAGTATTTGAACATACTTGAGACCAAATTTTTTGTTCAAAGTTGATTGATAAATCTGACTCCCATTTTTCAACAGGTAGTGCTATCGAGTCATCGATTCTAGACAATTTTTTGTATATTTTAGATAATAATTTGGGTGGTTGAAAATTAATAAACTCTAACACACATGTTGGTGTTTCCAACAATGTTTTATTAAGCTTAAATTTCTTTTTTACAATTGACTTAATTTGTTGGTATTGTAGGAAATATTTATTATCAATGTCATATTGTATTATTAATTTATTAAATGGAATAAAGTCTATACCCTCAAATATGTGTTCCAGACATTCAATACCTTTCATTCTCCAACCTGGGAAATTTAACATATTATTTTCTTGTTGAATGTCAGGATTGTTCCAGAGAGGTGTATGTCTACATGGGAGTAGTGAAGACTTTGTCATTTTCAGATACTCCCACCATGCTGTCAGAGATGAGCTAATATTGATGCTCTTAAAGCAGACATGTCTTTTTAAATCTGTACTGATAAATGGTAGATCTGAAATCCTAATATTATTACATAAAGTTTGTTCTATATCTATCCAAGTTTCATCTAGTGCATTCGGTTTTAACCACTTTGATATATATTGTAATCTGTTTGCTAAATAGTAGTAATAAAAGTTTGGAAGTTCTAATCCTCCGGTATCTTTAGATTTTTGTAATGTTTTTAAACTAATACGCGGAGTTTTATTGTTCCAAAGGAATTTAGATATAGAAGAGTCCAGGGACTTAAACCATTCATTTGAAGGTTTATTTGGAATCATTGAGAATAAATAATTTATTCTCGGCAGCACCATCATTTTTACTGAGGCAACTCTTCCCATAAGTGATATGGGTAGAGATCTCCATCTAGTAAGATCGTCTTCAATTTTCTTTAATAGTGGGATATGATTTAATTTTATTAAATCCTCCAATTTAGGAGAGATATTAACACCTAAATATTTAATATTACCTGATTGTAGTCTTTCATTAAGAGAATTATTAAACACACAATTTATCGGAAGCACTGTAGATTTTGTCCAGTTTATAGAATAATCAGAAACTTTTGAAAATGAGTTTATTAACTTGATAACATTGGATATTGAGTTTCCTGAGTTCTCAAGAAAAAGCAAAACATCGTCAGCATAAAGACTCATTTTATGTTCTATGTTTCTACCCTTTATGCCTTTAATATCAACACTTTGCCTTATTGCTGCTGCTAACGGTTCAATAAAAATAGCAAATAATGCTGGTGAAAGTGGACAACCTTGCCTGGTGCCCCTCTGTAAACAGAAGCTTGAAGATAATTGATTATTTGTCCTGACACACGCTGTTGGTGAACTATATAATATTTTTAACCAGTTAATGAAGTAATCCCCAAATCCAAATTTATTTAAGGTAGCAAATAAGAAATTCCAATTTACTCTATCGAATGCTTTTTCAGCATCTAAAGAAAAAATAGCTGTTTCAATATTTTTAAAATACGAATACTCTATTACATTATATAATCTTCGTGTATTTGTGTCTGAGTGTCTTCCTTTTATGAATCCGGTTTGGTCTGGATGTATAATAACAGGAGTTATCTTCTCTAGTCTTTTAGATAAGACTTTACAAATTATTTTAACATCAACATTAATGAGAGAGATTGGACGATAACTCGTAGGTAATACTGGGTCTTTGCCTGGCTTTAATAAGAGACTAATGTTGGCTGAATTCATATGTGTTGGTAGCCTGCCATTTTCTTCTGACTCAAGTAGCACTCTATAAAATATCGGTTCCAGTATATCCCAGAACTTTTTATAGTATTCTACTGGATATCCATCAGGACCTGGCGATTTCTTATTAGGCATGCTTTTAATTGCTTCATGGAGCTCATCTGAAGTTAATGGTGAGTCTAGTTTTGATGATTGACTAATATCTAGTTTTGGGAGTGTTACTTTCTCTAAGAATTCATTAATATCCTCATTAGATGGATTTATTTGTGGAGTGTATAGAGTTTTATAGAAATCTTTAAAAACATTGTTTACTTTTCCCTCATCATGAATTATATTTCCATCTTTATCTTTTATCTCCAAAGAGGAGACATGGGTCCCCCTTCCCATGGGCTCACAACCTGTGGGGTGGGGGGGCCAAAGGGGTCGGTGCAATGTGGAATGGGTGGTGGCCGAGGGCGGGGACCCTGACGGTCTGATCCTCGGCTACAGAAGCTGGCTATTGGGACGTGGAATGTCACCTCTCTGTTGGGGTAAGAGCCTGAGCTGGTGTGTGAGGTTGAGAGGTTCCGGCTAGAAATAGTCGGACTCACCTCAACGCATGGCTCTGGCTCTGGAACCAGTTTCCTTGAGAGGGGTTGGACACTCTTCCACTCTGGAGTTGCCCCTGGTGAGAGGCACTGAGCAGAAGTGGGCATACTTGTTGCTCCCCATCTTGGTTCCTGTACGTTGGGGTTCACCCCGGTGAACAAGAGGGTAGCTTCCCTTCGCCTACGTGTGAGGGGACGGACTCTGACTGTTGTTTGTGCTTATGCACCAAACTGCAGCTCAGATTACCCACCCTTTTTGGAGTCCTTGCAGGGGGTACTGGAGAGTGCACCTCCTGAGGACTTCCTTGTTCTACTAAGGGACTTCAACACTCACATGGGCAATAACAGTGAGACCTGGAGGGGTGTGGTTGGGAGGAACGGCCTCCCTGATCTGAACCAAAGTGGTGTTCTGTTATTGGACTTCTGTGTTCATCATGGATTGTCCATAACAAACACTATGTTCAAGCATAAGTGTGTCCATATGTGCTCTTGGCACAAGGACACCCTAGGCTGCAGTTCAATGGTCAACTTTGTTGTCATCTCATCTCATCTGCGGCCCGCATGTCTTGGACACTCGGGTGAAAAGAATAATAATAATAATAATAATAATGAATTCAATTTATAACGCACTTTTCATTAGTGAAAATCTCAAAGTGCTACACACATTGAATGCTACACACATTCATACACCGGTAGCGGCAGACTACCATGCAAGGTGCTTTCCAGTCCTACCGGGAGCAACTCGGGGTTAAGTGTCTTGTCCAAGGACACAACGACACATGGTGTGGGGAACCGGGATTCGAACTGCCGACCTTCCGATCGGGGGACGACTGCCATTACCACTACGCCACGGCCGCCCCATCTACAGTAGCAAAGGCTTTGGACAGGTCTAGATAAAGTGCAGCACAGTAATCCTTAACATCCAATGCTCCAACAACGAAGAGAAGAGAGGGGCGGAGCTGTCCACTGACCACTACCTGGTGGTGAATTGGCTTTGATGGTGGGGGAGGATGCCGGTCGGACCTGGCAGGCCCAAACGTATTGTGAGGGATAGCTGAGAACATCTGGCACAGTTTCCCGTGAAACAGAGCATTAACTCCCACCTCCGGGAGAGCTTCGAACACATTCCAGGGGAAATGGGGGACATCGAGTCAGAGTGGGCCATGTTGCGCACCTCTATTGTCGAGGCGGCTTATCGGAGCTGTGGCCGCAAGATTGTCGGTGCCCGTCGTGGCAGTATCCCTCGAACCCGGTGGTGGAACCCCGGAACGTGTTCGAAGCTTTCCCGGAGGTGGAAGTTAAAGCTCCGTCTCACGGGAGACTGTGCCAGACGTTCCCAGCAGACCCTCACAATATGTTTGGGGTGAGGGATGCTGTCAGGCTGAAGAAGGAGTCCTATTGGGCCTTTTTGACCTGTGGCACCCTGGAAGCTGCTGATGGGTACCAGTAGTCTAAGCGGCATGCAGCTCTGGTGGTCACTGAGGCAAAAACTCAGGCGTGGGAGGAGTTTGGAGAGGCCATGGAGAATGACTTCATTATGGCTTCGAGGCGATTCTGGTCCACCATTTGGCATNGGGGGAGTGGTACGCCACCAACATTATTTATAGCAGGAGTGGTGTGCTACTGACCTTAACTCAAGATGTTATGGGTCGGTGGGCAGAATACTTCAAAGACCTCCTCAATCCCACTGGCACGTCTTCCACTGAGGAAGCGGAGCCTGAGGACTTTGGGTCGGGCTCTCCAATCTTTGGTGCAGAGGTCACCGAGGTGGTTAAAAAGCTCCCCAGTGGCAGGGCCCCAGGGATGGATGAGATTTGCCTTAAGTTCCTTAAGGCTCTGGATGTTGTGGGGGTGTATTGGCTTACACGACTCTGCAGTATTGCGTGGACATTGGGGGTAGTTCCCCTGGATTGGCAAACTGGAGTTGTGGTCCCCCTATTCAAAAAGGGGGCCGTAGAGTGTGTTTCAACTACAGAGGGATCACACTTTTAAGCCTCCCAAGTAAGGTCTATTGATAGTCGATCCTCGACTTCAAGAGGAGCAGTGTGATTTTCATCCTGGTCGTAGAACATTGGACCAGTTCTACATCCTCAGCAAGGTCCTGGAGGGTATGTGGGAGTTTGCCAAACCAGTCTACATGTGCTTTGTGGACTTGGAGAAGGCGTTCAACCACGTCCCTCGGGGAGCCCTGTGGGAGTACTCTGGGAGTATGGGGTACCAGCCACTTTGATACGGGCTGTTAGATCCCTGTACGACTGGTGTCAGAGCTTGGTCCACATTGCCGGCAGTAAGTCGGGCTCGTTCCCAGTGAAAGTTGGACTCCGTCAAGGTTGCCCTTTGTTACCGATTTTGTTCATAACTTTTATGGACAGAATTTCTAGGCACAGCCAAGGTGTTGAGGGGATAAACTTTGGTGGCCTTAGGATCGCTTCTCTGTTTTTTGCAGATGATATGGTCCTATTGGCTTCATCTAGTCGTGATCTACAGCTTTTGCTGGAGAAGTTTGCAGCATAATGCAACGTGGCCGGGATGAGGATAAGCTCCTCCAAATCCAAGGCCATGGTCTTGAGCCGGAAAAGGGTAGAGTGCCCTCTTCGGGTCAGGGAGGAGGTCTTGCCCCAAGTGGAGGAGTTTATGTATCTCTGGGTTTTGTTCACAAATGAGGGAAAAATGGGGTGTGAGATCGCTAGGCGGATAGGTGCAACGTCAGCAGTGAAGCGGGTGCTGTACCGTCTGTCATGGTGAAGAGAGAGCCGAGTAAAAAGGAAAAGCTCTCAATTTACCGATCAATCTACATTCCTACCCTCATCATGAGTTTTGGGTTGTAACCGAAAGAACGAGATCTCGGATACAGGTGGCCAAAAGGAGTTTTCTTTGCAGGGTGTCTGGGCTCTCCCTTAGAGATAGGGTGAGAAGCTCAGTCATCTGGGAGGGACTCAGAGTAGAGCCGCTGCTTCATCACATCGAGAGGAGCCAGTTTAGGTGGCTCGGGCATCTGGTTAGGATGTCTTCTGGACGCATCCCTGCACTGCAAAAACGTAAAATCTTACCAAGTCTAATTTTATAATTTCTAGTCAAAACCTCTTATCACACTTAATATAAGTCAAAAACATCTATCTAAGTTGGACATAACAACTTGTTTTGAGACAATGCATCTTGAAAATCTTGATAAGGCAAAAAGTCTGGAAAATATCTTGTTTTGAGTCATTTATTATTTGAAACAAGCTTTTTTGACATTTCATAAACATTTGCAGTTGTCATAAGGTTTGTAAAACGTGAACAATCTTGTTTCAAGATAACAAACTAACTTGAATTAAGACAAATCTGCTTCTTTGATCAGCATACCCACTCAAAGTATTAAACATTCTATTTTTTATACAGGTTCTGTTTAATTTTGGACAGACTCCATTGTCCTATTACAATTTCTTTAAACCAATAGTTCATTAAAATTTTCTACATTGTATTTTTTTCCAAGGCTGAATACTACATAAACATACCTACTAGTTTATATTAAATAGACAAATAATGCAGGTTCATTTCACATATTTATTTTAACATATAATTTAACATATAATTGATTTTAATAAAATAAATATGTGGTTAGGATAGATTAAACGGCCGTGGGGCGGCCGTGGCATAGTGGTAATGGCAGTCGTCCCCCGATCAGAAGTTGGAGGTTCAAATACCGGTTCCCCACACCATGTGTCGTTGCGTCCCCGGGCAAGACACTTAACCCTGAGTTGCTCCCGGTAGGACTGGATGGCGCCTTGCATGGGTCTGCCGCTACCGGTGTATGAATGTGTGTATGAATGGGTGGATGATTGGTATTGTAAAGCGCTTTGGGGCCCCTCATAGGGGGCTGGAAAACGCTATATAAATAAGCTTCATTTACCATAAACATATTTTTCTACATTTGGGACAAGGGGAAAAAATAGTAAAAAAGGGATTTCTGGTATGGGCTCTCTGAGGGAGGAATCAATGTTAACAAGATTAAGAATAGGCCATATGAATCTGAACAGTACTTAGCGAAACACAATAGTGGACGTTGTGACTTTTGCCAGGATACAGAGTCAGTACAGCACGTCATTTTGGAATGTTCTACATATTCAGAGGAAAGGAAAACTCTACTTGACCAAATGAAAAAATAAGTCACATGCCCTATCAGTTTGAAGAGCGTTTTGGAATGGGGATCTAGTAAAGGTGGACATAAATACTTTGTTTTACTTGACATCAACAGGCTTTTTATTTTATTTTTTATTTTATTATTTCAATACAGATACAGTTACAATTTTAAGAAAGTGAACAAAAAGAACACGAGTCAACAGTAGAAGAATTGAAGTAGTTTAGGGATGGTACCATTAGATGGCGGTAATACACCGGAAGGATGTAAGCTGCCGTAAAACCTCACAGAAGAAGAAGAAGAAGGCTCTCGTCCAAGACTGCGCATGCGTACTGCGCCGCACGCAACAGAGAGTATGGCAGAGTAAACCTTTTGCGACGGTGGCTTTGAGGTAAGCCTCTTACCTTTTCTCAAGTACGATAAAATTATTTGTACAGAGTTTCTGTCTTTGTAATGCGCATTACAGATTCTTATCGATATTTAATCGTGTTTTTTATAGCTCAACGTTGCAGCTGATGTGAAATAAAAAGAAGTGGGGCGAGCTAGCTAGCTAGAATTAGCTAACAGCGTGGATGAGCTATGACGCGGTTGTGTCGACATTAACCCTCCTGTTATGTTTGTTTCTGAGGTACAGCAATAATGTTCGTGGGTCAATTTGACCCGGGGAGTGTTTAATCATGTAATAGTGTCAGAAACCCAAAAAATCCTCCAAAACCTTTTTGTATCTGATTATTAACTCCAATACTAACCATGTCAGTCAATATTTGTGCAATGATGTTTTTTTTATTTCTCATAAATAAAGGATAATGACGACTAACTCATTTGGACATAAACAATGTGATTTACATTTTTTATGTTTGCTGAAAAAACCTACACACAAAAAAACAATAATTATCCTTGAAATTGATTTTTGTAAAAAAATTTATGTTACATTTTATTTTATTTTTTTCAAAGGGTGATCTTTATAATTGAACTTGAGACACATTTACTGTTCTGGGTCAAATTGACCCGCTCATTAAAATCAAGACAAATGAGTCATGAAGATTTGTGTGGGTGGAGTTTTCCCACGGGAACAGAAAAGGTTCCCGTCAAAAGTTGTATAAACACCTGCTTTCTCACAGTTTCCTTGTGAAGTAAAGAGAATAGTGAGAAAGTGGGTTTATGTGCATGCATGTGTGCATGTGTGTGTGTATGTGTGTGTGTGTGTGTGTGTGTGTGTGTGTGTGTGCGTGCGTGTGTGTGTGCGTGTGTGTGTGTGTGCGTGCGTGTGTGTGTGTGTATGTGTGTGTGTATGTGTGTGTGTGCGTGTGTGTGTGTGTGTGTGTGTGTGCGTGCGTGTGTGTGTGCGTGCGTGTGTGCGTGTGTGCGTGCGTGGTGTGTGTGTGTGTGTGCGCGTGTGTGTGTGTGTGTGTAGTGAAATATGTCTCATAGTTTCAAGGAAACAAATAGAATTGGAAATGTTTTTACCCTTTTTACCATTCATTTTGACTGCCGGGTCAAATTGACCCGAACAGTATCGATGTAACAAGTAGACGCAGAGAGTGGTACAAATGTGTAAAGTGAATCATTTTCAATTTATATGTTGATTGGAACTATTAAGACAAATAGAAAAAGTTTCATGCAGAAAAAATATTTTTAACTATTTTAAAAAAAAATGTAAACTTTAAAACGGGTCAATTTGACCCGTAACATAACAGGAGGGTTAAGAGGTAAAGTATTTATACAAAGTTGTTTATAATGTAGACTGAGACATGGACAAAAGTTGTTGTAATGATCATACCAATATTAAATAAAAGTTTTTACGTCTTTAGTGACGTGTGTTTGTGTGCAAGTGGTAGCGGGAGTGCTATGTTGATAATGCTAACTGGACATTGGCCTGCATATTCTCCTCCGCCGCCAAAAGAAAAAAAAACTGAATTCCGCTATTCTTGGCAATAAATTATTAAAAATATTGCAATAATACAATGGAGAGAACCCTACTCTTTTATGATTTGCTGTTGCTGTGAACATTACATATCTCAGTTAATACTAGTATTTAAACTGAATAACAATTTTAAAATCAATAATGCATATACCGGTAATTCTTATTGCTGGTTTGTCTCTAAATGCATGTCTCCCATCCATTCATGTACTACTTTGAGACAGCAACAAAAATGTGTTCAGTTGTTAGCTGCAGATGTGAATCTAAATTTGATTGAACTATCAAATTTCAGATATCTAAGAAACTTCTAAATTTTCAAAATTTATAAACTAAACAATTTTACTGGTTTAAAACAATATTAATGTTAAAAAATGCTTTGTTGTGGCCAGTGCAATTAAGAAAAGCTAGTACTGTGTGCAATGTGTGCATAGTTTAATGGTATTATTATTAAGGTTTCTTTATTGTATCACACAGATATCCATCAAAACCTGAAACCACAGCAATGGCTAAAAGGATAGCTGTATTACCCCATGCTACAGGACCAAGGAGAATTCATGGGTAAGTGAAATGCATCCAGTTAATGACCAAAGTTTTTTTATTTTGCACATTTTTATTGAGGATTTAAAAAATGTAATTACCGGTAATGTGTTCTTAAGGTTACTGTGTTTGCGCAACTAAACCAAAGATTGCAGAATGTGAGGTCCCCTAAAAAAACATTTCTTGAGTGGGAGACAATCAAAGTGGTAAAGCTGCAACTAACGATTCATTTCCTCAATAATAAATATGTTTATGTTTATTAAATTTGTTCATTTTTTTACAAAAGTAACAATACAAGACAATCTCATAAATGATAATGTACAAAATATAAAAAAATGAAAGGTAGCAGAAAGAAGAATAAATCTTATTATATCTGCCCCTTACTTCCAACAATCAGATTAAACAATAATAATCAACCATGTAAACAATAATAATCTTCAACCAACTTTTTCCAACAATCAGATTAAACAATAATAATCTTCAACCAACAGTACAAAATGACTAACTCTTTCTAATTTTCTAACTAATACAATACACATTACGCTATTTCATATATTTTTTTAACACATTTGTTTTGATCATTTTCTTAAATGTAAACATTGACTTGGCATTTTTAACTACATTCTCCAAGCCATTCCATAATCTAATTCCCTGGATTGAGGTAGAACGTCCCTTCAAACTAGTTCTGAATTGTGGTTTTACAAACATCTCTGTCCCCTTAAGATTATAACAACTTTGTCTTTTAACAAAATGCATTTGGATATTTAAAGGTAATGCATTATTTTGAGCCCTATACATAACTGATAAAATATTATAGTCTACCAAATCATGGAACTTCAATAACTTCAGTTGATAAAATAATGTACTTGATGGATGACAGTAATGTTTTCTAGTGATAATTCTTACAGCTCTTTTCTGTAATACAAAAATAGGCTTTGTGATTGTTTTACACGCATTCCCCCAAACATCAATACAATAGATTAAGTGTGGAACAATGATTGTGTTATACAACAAATACAGAGCTTTATCATTCAATAGGTCTCTGACTTTGTACAGTACTGCAATCGATTTAGCTATTTTTATTCTTACAGAATTTATGTGTTGTTTCCATGTCAGTTTGTCATCAATGATAACACCCAAAAACTTCACCTCACTCACTCTACAAATCTCAACATCCTCAATTTTGAGTGGAACATCAACAACTTTCTTTTTAGTACCGAATATCATGTAATTAGTTTTTTTTCTAGATTTAATGATAATTTATTTATGTCATAATGTCAAATATGTCATAGCTTTAGTAGTATATGTAGTATATTTAGTTCAATATGTCATAGCTTTAGTAGACTTAATAACATATGATGTTGGCCAGCATTTGTTGGAATTGATTAATTGGCTAATCTTTGCAGCTCTTCAAAAAGACGCCGTCTTGATGAGCCCAGTGACACAGATGAAACCATTTCGAAGGACTCAACAATCATTCTGGACCAGTCTACAGATGAGACTACCAGCACCGACTCGGGCACTACTGACAAGGAGTTTGGTGAATTTAGTTTTGTATTTATTTTGTCTTGTTTTTGTTTTGTTTATCTTCCACAATCTGAATATTAACATTATGATTCATCATGCCAATAGAAAGATGTCTATGTGTTTCAGGAAAAACAAGCCCCCAAAGCCCCCAGGAAAGAAGCTCTCTCCTGTCCAGTTCTAAGAGTGAGTTTGTCCTACTTTATTTTGGTGTTGTGCATCTTTGTAAGGTACTACTTTTGTCCCTTAATGCAACTTCATGTGATGGCATGACCGTATGTAACCCATCTAATCAAACAGAGGATTAAGTCGAATTTGGTTATACTGTATAAGCACATTTTCAGATTCATGTTTTTTTAAAGCTTCATTTTGACACCTGGATTATTATGATAATTCAAACATTTCCAGAAATGTAGATTAATGTATCTTTTTAATTACAATAATACATTATTATTTGAATGTTAATGAGAAATTGGTGTTATTATTTTTTAAAGAATAAACCTAACATAGTATTTGGATATTAAAGTTTTCAAGGTGGAAAGAAACAAAATCTTTGCAGGTTGCTGGAAATATCTTACTCAAAATCATTTTTTTAATTGATACATTTTTTCCCATGGTTCTACACTAACTTCTTGCACTGATTGCACTGGTGTTTCTAAACTTTTTTTTGGTTCACCAGCACAGTTAGTGCACCCAAATTTTCAACCGCGTCATATTTAACATGATAGTTTTACAGGTTCTCTCTTTATTTTATTTATTTATCTGGCTTATATTCCACAATCTTAAAATATGATTCATCATGCCAACAGAAATATGTCTTTGTGTTTCAGGAAAAACAGGACCTCAAAGCCCCCAGGAAAACTCTCCCTCTCCTGTCCAATTCTGATTGTGTGTTCGTCCAACTGCCTGCTCACGGTAGGAGATGTGCCCATCACAACATTTCCCAAAGACATTTTATGTTTAAACATTTGAAGTTGTAGTGGCTCCCTCATTTTTCATGGTGCCCAGTAGTATACTCTCCATTTTTCATAGCAAAAATTGTTTTTATTTTGTTGAGGGTGTTTTATATTATTTTCTAAAAATATAATCAAGTGTTAACTACAGTTGTAATTGGAAGTAGTAGTTGCATTGCTGCTGAAACCATAAAATAAACGTGTTAAAGTTAAAGAATACCTTTCATTTTTTGACATTACAGAAAATGTTTGAATGTTTTGACAAGACGTATGTTATTACGTTTGTTGGTTTAATTTGATAACGGGTTGGAGAAAATCTAATGTTGCGAAAGCATGCTTGTCAGGATTTCTTAAATACAAGTTTTCTTAAAATACAATGTCTAATCTTATTTTAGGTAGGCTTTGAAACATCTGTAGAACTAAAAATGAGTAAAAGTTTTAGGGGATGTATACTAATTTTAAGCATCACACGCTTACTTTAAGACAAAGCCCACCCAAAATTGTAGTAAAATATTGCTAAGAATGAGATTTTTGCAGCTAGGTTTAAGATTGTTTATCTTGTAAAATGATCAAATGTCTTATTTTTAGAAATCGTGTCAAGAAAATTTTCACTTGTTACCAGATCTTTTTGCTTATTTCAATCCAAAAAAAACAACTAATTTTAAGTTGTTTTAAACTTGTTTTCAGAGTAGACTTTTCTCCAGTGTACTACTTTTGAGCATCAGAATCTTATTATAAGACACGATATGTACTCTATACTGTATATATATATATATATATATATATATATATATATATATATATATATATATATATATATATATATATATATATATATACAGTATATACATCAATAATTTGTGGTTTGACATTCACAGACTTACTCTTTCATGGGTTTTGAACTTGATTGTACACGACACACGATTGGCGATATGGAAAGTCAGACCTCACCCAAAAGACAGACCCCACCCTCTGCCCCCTCCTTTCTCTTTTTCTGCTGTAACAGGCAGCCTCAGAAAGAGAAAGGAGGGGTGGGATGGGGTCCGTTTTTCCCCATCGCTATACTGCTCAGCGAGCAGAGATGAACAGATAGAACAACAACTGTAGAATTTCAGAGAAAATGCTTAGGTGGAAAAATTAGGGTGAATTGGTTTAAAAAGAGTGAGTGGGTGATCACAGCTCACTCAGGTATAAGACAGGACCCCCCACACACACACACACACACATACACACACACACCTATCCCCCTCCTGGATCTGTCTGTCTCATACCTGAGTGAGCCACACGAGCGGCATGGATTGTTTATTTAAAATAATCAAGCGCGACCAGAACCGAGCCTTTAGTCCCCCTCGGCGATCACCGAATGAGCCAGGCCACCAGAAAATGTCCTGATGGCCTGCCCACCCCCGTGACTCAGTAACCGTAGCATCAGCCTGTCTACTCTCGTTCACAGTTTAGAAATATTTTAAGAACTTTGCAAGAGTGTGAGAATGGTTTATAAAGCCTTAAAATATATATAAATACTAAAATAAATATAACGTTCACACTTTGCGGATTTTCATCTATCACAAAGGTGTCTGGAACGTAACCCCCACGATAAGTGAGGGACTAGTGTGTATATATAATTTGTTCATTTTTTAGACCAGTGGTGTCCTATCCTGGTCATCAAAGGACACTATCATGCATGTTTTAGATGTGTCCATGCTCCAACACAACTGGTTCAAAGGTTGAATTACCTCTTCATGTTCTGCAGAAACCTATCACCCGTTGATTCAGATAAGGTGTGTTGGAGCAGAGAAACATCTAAATCATGCAGGATAGTGGCCCTTGAGGACCAGGATTGGAAACTCCTGTTCTAGATCCTTGCTGCACAAAGATTTATTTAAGTAGACCTTGCATAAGTTTAACTGAAGGCCCCTGAACTACAGGAACCCTTATATCAGTAGCCAAGTAGCCAAGAACCAAGTCCCTCTGTTTTGACTGAAACAATAAAAAAATAAAATAAAAAAATAGGCTGAAAGAAAACAAAAACAATACTTGTATCCAGAAAATGACACTCGTTGAGAGGTAGCTTTTGAAACTACCCTGAACTTTTAGGTCTGAGCTTCAAAGTGGGGAGAGCAGTAAATGCTACTTACTGGTCAAGTATTTTCCTTTTTTCAGGTCCTTTCACATGCTTTCTTAAAAGGTTTAGCTTTGTCTTCAAAACAAGAATAAATGTTCACAACAACGGTCAGATAATTTTGTTAATCATCTCTGTTAAGACCTTGAGTACAGGTAGTTTAATTTCTGGTCATTGTTCTGCCTCCCCATGCCAACAATCAATAGAGCGTATTTCACAAAGCACATGTCGCTCCGCTCTTATTTATAAAAAGTGCACTCAGGAAAACGGTATTCCTCAAACTCATCACATGTGTAGACAAACAGGATACGCACAGATGCAAACAAACCCTAGTGTCTGCCAGTGAATTTAAAGTCACGTTTCATTACATGTGCGCCTCATGCCTTCTATACTTGCAGCCCACATGTCTTTGAATGTAATTCTCTTGACTGTAACTGACCAGAGAGGAGAAAATAGTGGTGGCAGTGATGCTGGGAGGGTAGGAGGAGGATAGAGGAGGCAGTTATCCCTTCCATATAAATCTCTGACGCGCTTATCAGTGACCCCTAGCAACACAAAGCCCTCTAACCCTGTCATCAACACACACGTGACCTCTTCATTTTCTGTCAACAGACTGGCGATATGAGAAAATATATCTGACAGAATAAAAGAAAAAAGATAAAACCCACACACAGTTAGGAGTCCCACCATGTAGCAACTGCTTCATAAAACGAAAAAAAAAAAAAAGAAAGTGCAAAGGTTTAACCATGGTGTAAAATGGAAAACTGGTGACACAGAGGTCGCCAAATTAGCAACGTTGGGGCCATTTAGTTCACATTTGAGTAAAAGAAGACATCCCAAAGACAAGAAATCAACATTTTAAGCGGGATTAAAGAAGTGTCTATGTAAGGTTAAAGAGTATATTAGGTGTAAAATAAAAGTACTGGAAGAAAAAAGGAGGCTAAAATGATCTCTTTTGTTCAATGCTTAATTACCAAGGCTTGGGAGGCAGGATAGTCACAAAACGTGTTGATGTTTAAAGAGAACAGGAGCAATCAGCCCAAATCTCCTGTGTTTTATTTTATTTTTTAATGAAATGTGCACAGCTGCCTATGCATAACCAGATTTGCAGTAAGCAAATGCACAAATTAAGCATGCCCATCGCTCAGACAGCAGTACCTCCTAAGTGGCATTTGGAAAATTACCTCATACATTTTATTTGCAGGCATGCTCTGTTCACAGAGTGGTAATTGACGGCAGTGTAATGAAATTGCAAGTAGAATCGCTGAATGTGTTTTTAAAGTCAATAACACGAAATGTAATGCCCCGCTGAGCAAAGGTTTGGGAATACAATTATGATCAATTTGAGTGCTGAGGGCGGCCATTTTGAATCAGCCTCATACGGAGACAATGGGTGACTCTCTGTTGGCAAGCTCATAAACAAAACTTCATCTGCATTTGTGCTTATGGGGAGATGGAGCGCAGGCAAAGCAGCCACATGCTGCGTAACTGCATCACCTCTTGGCAATTTTAAAAGCATTTAGGATCCTGACTGGTGTAAAAGATATCTCCCCACTTTGACTGTACGCAGGTACACACCAGTGTGAATCACTATGAAGGACTTGTAATCAACAACACAGTTTGCTCGATGATATTTATATTCCATTACTTCTATAGCAAATGAAAATTATTTAAAACTATTTACACTGTACCCGTTCACAAAATTTTCATGTTAAACACAATCTTAATGAAAATAAGACTGGCATTCTTTGAAACGAACATACTGCCCACAGCCTTGCATGGTAAAGTTTTCAACAAAAATCTTCTGAGCATTCAGGCAATTTCATGGGAAAGACTCAGCCACTACTGCGCCAGAGTTTAAATCTATATCTTTCAAAATATGACAGAGTTGCAGCCATTTTAGGGTTTGCTAATGTTGATTAGCTTTTGGTAGCCATCTTGAATGGCTTTAAAGTTTTATCAGTCGTAAATATATGTCCAATGACAAACTTTTGTTTCACTAAAATCTTTCTGATTGTTCATGAGATATTTAGCCTCAGACAGTTTTGGCAACGTTTTCCCTTCTGAATTCAGAATTCCCTTCTGCTTGGCGTCAGTCAAACCACCATTGCACGATTACAACTGGTTCAGAACGCAGCTGCCCGATTTTTAACCAGCACATGCAAAAGAGAGCACATTACACCAGTCTTGGCCTCCCTTCACTGGCTACCGGTTCATCTTCGAATCCAATTCAAAATTCTCATGTATGTCTACAAATCGCTGAACAGTCTCGCCCCCGCCTATCTCTCGGATCTGATACACCCATATGTCCCTCCACGTGCTTTGAGGTCAGAGGATCAGGTACTCTTAATAGTTCCAGAAACTCGCCTTAAGCGCAGGGGTGACAGGGCGTTCTCTGTAGCAGGCCCAAGACTCTGGAACGAGTTACCGCTGCTCATCAAACAGGCCCCCTCCCTCTCGGTTTTCAAATCCCGGTTAAAAACTCACTACTACTCCATCGCTTTCAATGCCAGCTGATTTGTATTGGATCGTTTTATTTATGATCTGCAATGTTTTTATGTTTTTCGTGTTGTACCTCATTGTCTGTGTTGCCTGTTGCGTGTTTGTTTGTCCAGCACTTTGTGTGGACTTGTTCCTGTTTAAAGTGCTTTATAAATAAAATGGTATGGTATGGTATGGTATGGTACGTTTTCAACAAATATCTTGAGTGAGCTGTTGGTGTTCAGAGTACGTGTTGGGAATATCAGCTCCTACTACACCAGAGTTGAGTGTTTCCCCTACCATTATACAAGCAGGGCACCCCGCCCTGTCAACAGAACAGAGCACCCTGTCTACTAAACCGAACACCCCCCTCGACAACTGCTGGCACTGACGTAGCACTAAGCTTGTGGCACACAATACAAACATGATAGCTAAAAAGCTACATGTAACGCTCCAATTCCCTCACACTGAGCCATTTCCCAACACCCCCCACCCCCACCCCGCTCGAAAAACTTTTGGTACAAATAGCACTCGACACAGATGTGTGTACCGCACCAAATTCTAACTGATTAAATGCAAAACTGATGACGTTATAGACATGTTTGTGTTTTCTAAGGTTGATTAGCTGTGAACGTCATCTTGAATCGAGCTAGCTCATATAAAACCATTCAATACTTTATGAGAGTTTCATTAAAATCTGATTTGTTTTTTTAGATTTTTTTGCTAACAGTCAAATTAACGCAAACACAACAACAAGCAATTATCTAAATGTGTGACTTTTATGATAGCAAACAGTACTATATATTCAGTTTAATGCAATCCATTTAATTTTAGTCCCACTTAGTCCAAATAATAATAATAAACAATCATAATAGTAATCATTTTAACACAGTTCTGGGTCCCCTGCACCACATCATCAATTATCTTAACATAATTAAATAATATTCCTATTATGAGCTACAACCCCAACACAATTGAAAACTAAAAATTACATAAAAATCCTTAAATTTGCCATTTAAAAATTGGACTGATATAATGTTAAATGGCTGGGTTACAAATCTCACGTATTCCACTGCAAATGCTACATTCTTTGACTCCACACACAGAACAAAAGTAAAGAGTAACGTGAGCGTTGGAAGCTACCCTGTACTCTCAGATAACAGTTGGATCTCTCACTAAATTAAAGCGACCATCAGTATCAGACTGGGTAGTGAAGGATAAATCACTGTTATACACGTTATTATGATTAAACCTATATTATTCACATGATCAAACCTATAGTAGATGTGTTTCTATTCACAAATGTGTTTCATGTAACCACAACGGTTTATACATGTTCAGGTGTGCCAGTATTAAACTCGTTTAACCAGAGCTGCTGGACCAGGCCTCAACCCACGGGCCACCTCTTTGAAGCAAACCAGAGCTGCACACAACACATTCCAAGGGGGGAGGGCACACATGCAGCAAAAACATCTTTAGTATACCACACACATCAGAAATACATTTAGTCATGCTCAATACACAGGCTCACACTTAGTTAATCACACACAAGGTGCACAGGACAATAACTTGTTTAAACTTAAGCAAAACTCGTTTAAATCTAGAACTGCTCCTCTGAATTTGCACAAACAAAGAAGCACACAAACTGATAAAGGTCAGGAAGCAGAGACCTTGAGCAGGATCATAA
>JBBPBX010061976.1:0-20960 GCA_038048925.1 Garcialebias charrua | reverse complement strand
TCGCCACTTCCGGTCACCATTTTACAACTGTACTGCAGTCAATGGAGCTCCAGAGGCTACTGTCAGCTGGCTCCGTGTGCCCGATCAGGGTTGCCTCATACGGATAAATTAGCTGGAAACACTCGGTCAACTCTGTGGACGTCTCAGGTCCGGAGGAGCAGCCGCGGATCGCCCCGCGATCGGCGGCCACAACGCCGCCCGACATGCTAACGACAGCAGCTAACAAAGCAGCTAACACAGGCGAAGACACCGAGCCGACATGCCGCGGAGGGTCCATCTGCGGCCGGGAGCTCGCCGCAAATGTCCGCCTGGCAGTCGGGGCCACCGGCTCAAAGTAAGACATTATATTTTTTATTTATTGTACAGTACAGTATTCATTTACTGTGCAGTTCTGTGCGTGTTTATGGCCTTAGTATGTCTGCTTGTTCAGTCTCATGCCATTAAATATGTGTGCGGCGCTCCGTTAGCGGTATAGCCGCGACCTATGTCAGAAACGCGGACCTACGATAGGCATGTGTTTTTGGTCCGCGAGGTACGACAACATCGACCTAAGTCACACACGTAGGTCCCAATCCCTGACGTACCTCGAGGGCTACCTGTATATATATATATATATATATATATATATATATATATATATACATGTATATGCATATGTACATATATGCATATTCATGTATTACATATACATATATGCATTTACATTTTTATATGCATTTGCATTACATGTATATATGCACTTACATATACATGTATATATGCACTTACATATACATGTAATAGGCATGTAAATATAACATGTTCAACTGAAATTGTGTGTGTTTGTGTGTGTGACTGTTTTGTGGTTTCTAAGGACAGTGTTTTGTCAGGACAGTAATGAGCTGTAATCTGATTGTCTGTTTATAGCGTATGACGGTCCTAACAAAACAATGTCCATAAAAACCACAAAACAGTCACACACACAAACACACACAATTTCAGTTGAACATGTTATATTTACATGTATATGTCTATCTGTACAGTATATGTATATGCTATATATATATATATATATATATATATATATATATATATACATGTATATGCATATGTACATATATGCATATGTACATATATGCATATTCATGTATGTACAGTATACATATATGCATTTACATTTTTATATGCATTTGCATTTACATGTATATATGCACTTACATATACATGTATATATGCACTTACATATACATGTATATATGCACTTATATATACATGTAATAGGCATTTAAATATAACATGTTCAACTGAAATTGTGTGTATTTGTGTGTGTGACTGTTTTGTGGTTTCTAAGGACAGTGTTTTGTCAGGACAGTAATGAGCTGTAATCTGATTGTCTGTTTATAGCGTATGACGGTCCTAACAAAACAATGTCCATAAAAACCACAAAACAGTCACACACACAAAAATACACAATTTCAGTTGAACATGTTATATTTACATGTATTTGTCTATCTGTACAGTATATGTATATGCATATATACATTTATATATGTATATGCATATGTACATATATGCATATGTACATATATGCATATTCATGTATGTACAGTATACATATATGCATTTACATTTTTATATGCATTTGCATTTACATGTATATATGCACTTACATATACATGTATATATGCACTTACATATACATGTATATATGCACTTACATATACATGTATATATGCACTTATATATACATGTAATAGGCATTTAAATATAACATGTTCAACTGAAATTGTGTGTATTTGTGTGTGTGACTGTTTTGTGGTTTCTAAGGACAGTGTTTTGTCAGGACAGTAATGAACTGTAATCTGATTGTCTGATTATAGCGTATGGCTGTCCTAACAAACCACTGTCCATTAAAACCACAAAACAGTCACACACACAAACACACACAATTTCAGTTGAACATGTTATATTTACATGTATATGTCTATCTGTACAGTATATGTATATGCATATATATATATATATACATGTATATGCATATGTACATATATGCATATGTACATATATGCATATTCATGTATGTACAGTATACATATATGCATTTACATTTTTATATGCATTTGCATTTACATGTATATATGCACTTACATATTCATGTATATATGTACTTATATATACATGTATATAGGCACTTGCATATACATGTAAATAGGCACTTACATATACATGTAATAGGCATGTAAATATAACATTGTTCTGAGGGAGCAGGGTTTCAGTGACAGCACAACATGACCAGAGAGAATATTTGGGCATCTGACATGGATCACTCATGCCAAGTTTGGTGCAATTCTGTTTTTCATTGTGAAAGTTATAGCGTTTTAAAATGTATGGCGAGAAGCCAAACGTTGAGGCAAGGCCACGTCCCTTCAGCATATATGAAAATACAAGTTTTTGATGAATTTTCACTCACCCACATCTTAAGTGCATATTAACCAAGGTTGAAGTCAGTCGCTCAAAATCCCTAGGAGGAGTGCATTAAAATTCACCATCAATGAAAAGTGAAAAACAGCCAAAAATTACCCTTTGACCCAAAATGGCCGACTTATGGCCGAACAGGTGTCCCTGTGATGGACTGGAGACCTGTCCACGTGTCCTTGTGATGACTGGAGACCTGTCCAGGTGTCCCTGTAATGGACTGGAGACTTGTCCAGGTGTCCCTGTGATGGACTGAAGACTTGTCCACGTGTCCTTGTGATGACTGGAGACCTGTCCAGGTGTCCCTGTGATGGACTGGAGACTTGTAAATGTGTCCCTGTGATGGACTGGAGACTTGTCCATCTGTCCCTGTGATGGACTGGAGACTTGTCCACATGTCCCTGTGATGGACTGGAGACTTGTCCACGTGTCCCTGTGATGGACTGGAGACTTGTGCAGGTGTCCCTGTGATGGACTGGTGACTTGTGCAGGTGTCCCTGTGAAGGACTTGAGACTTGTCCACGTGTCCCTGTGATGGACTGGAGACTTGTCCCTGTGATAGACTGGAGACTTGTCCACGTGTCCCTGTGATGGACTGGAGACTTGTAAATGTGTCCCTGTGATGGACTGGAGACTTGTAAATGTGTCCCTGTGATGGACTGATGTGATTTTTATATAACTAGGTCATGGAATCTTTGCAAAAAAATCCTTTGCAAAAGATGACATTCTTTTGGAATATCGAGGTGAACTGATCACCAAGGAGGATGTGAGAGGAAGCATCATGTTTACGATGAATCACAGAAAGTGTTTTTGTTTGAATTCTACTTCGATGGAAAAATATTGTGAGTATGTATGAGTATGTAAGAATAACCTATCATTGTGTCTGACATGACTTATAAAAGGCTATTAATTGTAAGGTAATTTATAGTGCTGGCAAGAGTTTTTTTTTTTTTAATATGCATTATGCATTTGTAGTGTTGATTCAGCAAACGAGGACAGGTCGCTTGGAAGGCTTGTAAATTATGACCATATAAACCCAAATGCAAAGATGAGGTACATAATTGTAAACAAAAAGCCCTATCTATGTTTGTTTGCAACTAAACCCATCAATGAAGGAGATGAGATCACCTATAATTATGGCGACTCAGAATGGCCATGGAGATGCAAGGTGATTTAAATTTTACTTTTTGAATGTAATCATGCTTAAAAATAGTTTTTTAATCATACAGGTTTACAACATATGTTTCACCACAATATATTTTTAATTCTTTCCTACTATGTGATCAAAATCTCAACAGACATTACATGGAATGTCTTCTGATGGGCAAGATTTTGAGGCACCACCTCCAACAGAGGTTTCAGTTGCTAACAAAACATTCTGTAAGAGCAAAATAAAGGTATGTGCAAGTGCATCGAGGAAGGATAGTTGACACTGAAAAAGTACTCCTTTAAAGAATGTCATTTTTCTATTTTTACTATTTACAGAATAGCCATAAATATGATAAACCAAACAATCGTGTAATGTTTCTTAATTTTTGTGATGTGATGGACTGGAGACTTGTCCATGTTTCCCTGTGATGGACTGGAGACTTGTGCAGGTGTCCAGGTGATGGACTGGTGACTTGTCCACGTGTCCCTGTGATAGACTTGAGACTTGTCCACGTGTCCCTGTGATGGACTGGAGACTTGTCCAGGTGTCCCTGTGATGGACTGGAGACTTGTCCACGTGTCCCTGTGATGGACTGGTGACTTGTAAATGTGTCCCTGTGATGGACTGGAGACTTGTCCACGTGTCCCTGTGATGGACTGGAGACTTGTCCAGGTGTCCCTGTGATGGACTGGAGACTTGTCCACGTGGTCCCTGTGATGGACTGGTGACTTGTAAATGTGTCCCTGTGATGGACTGGAGACTTGTAAATGTGTCCCTGTGATGGACTGGAGACTTGTAAATGTGTCCCTGTGATAGACTGGAGACTTGTTATTATTATAAGTTGTCAGTTATTATTATTATTATTATTATTATTATTATTATTATTATTATTATTATTATTATTATTATTATTATATTGCTTGTAAATTATATTGCTTGTAAATGTATCACTATGATGGACTGGAGACCTGTCCAGGTGTCCCTGTGATGGACTGGAGACTTGTCCACATGTCCCTGTGATGGACTGGAGACTTGTCCACGTGTCCCTGTGATGGACTGGAGACTTGTCCAGGTGTCCCTGTGATGGACTGGAGACTTGTCCACGTGTCCCTGTGATGGACTGGTGACTTGTAAATGTGTCCCTGTGATGGACTGGAGACCTGTCCAGGTGTCCCTGTGATGGACTGGAGACTTGTCCACATGTCCCTGTGATGGACTGGAGACTTCTCCACATGTCCCTGTGATGGACTGGAGACTTGTGCAGGTGTCCAGGTGATGGACTGGTGACTTGTCCACGTGTCCCTGTGATAGACTTGAGACTTGTCTACGTATCCCTATGATAGACTGGAGACCTGTTCAGGTGTCCCTGTGATGGACTGGAGACTTGTCCACATGTCCCTGTGATAGACTGGAGACTTGTCCACATGTCCCTGTGATGGACTGGAGACTGTCCACATGTCCCTGTGATGGACTGGAGACTGTCCAGGTGTCCCTGTGATGGACTGGTGACTTGTAAATGTGTCCCTGTGATGGACTGGTGACTTGTCCACGTGTCCCTGTGAAGGACTTGAGACTTGTCCACGTGTCCCTGTGATGGACTAGAGACTTGTCCACATGTCCCTGTGATGGACTGGAGACTTGTCCACATGTCCCTGTGATAGACTGGAGACTTGTCCACGTGTCCCTGTGGTGGACTGGAGACTGTCCAGGTGTCCCTGTGATGGACTGGTGACTTGTAAATGTGTCCCTGTGATATACTGGAGACTTGTGCAAGTGTCCCTATGGTGGACTGGTGACTTGTAAATGTGTCCCTGTGATGGACTTGAGACTTGTAAATGTGTCCCTGTGATGGACTGGAGACTTATCCAGATGTCCTTGTGTCCCCCTTTAATGTAGCCAGTCTAAAGTTGAACAGATTCTGGAAAAAGCAGCAATATCTGATCCTAATATGTCAGACACAAGTTTCCCTGTTTTTCCCAGCACGTCAAAATGTTGCTTTCCTCCTGACACAAGTAATATTGGAGAAAGCGCATTTAAAACATCAGGCCAAGCCACTTCTACCACATACTCAAAGGATAAACCAGACAGAAAAGATGAGCTTCTCAAACAGGAATCCTCAAAGCAGATTACATGTCTACAAAACTTCTGTTATGTTTGTGGTAAGCCACAAACTAAAATTTCACGCCATTTGCAAACACACCAGACGCATCCTGAAATTATCCAAGTGTTTTCCCTTCACAAGGATTCTAAAGAGCGCAAAGTTTTATTAGAAAAATTGAGGAACAGGGGATCACAAGCATAACAATGCAGTTTTACAAGGTGGACAAGGGCCCTTGAAAGTGAAGAGAAAGACAAAAGCTAAGGCCGTAGCTGGAACATTTATTCACTGTATCTACTGTGAAGGAATGTACGTTCGAAAGCAACTATGGAGACATGTCCGTAGATGCCCCTGTAAGCCAGAAAATATGGATATGGATAATCCACCTGGAAGAGCCAAAGTGCTGAGTTTGGCTTTGGCTAAAGAGTCTGCATTCTATCATGAAATCTCAAGTGGAGTTTGTAAGATCATTAAAAGTATGAAACCCGACGATGTTACCTCAGCTGTGAGAAATGACCTGTGTATTATTCAGTTTGCTCAGTCACTCCACAACAGACATGGACAAGACCCCTCAAAATACGACTACATGCGACAAAAGCTTCATGAAGTTGGCCGTTTGTTGATATGTCTGCGCACAAAATATGCAATACATAACCTAGAGGATGCTGTGAAACCTGCTAACTTCCAGAGAGTTGTGCAAGCAGTAAAGACTGTGTCAGGCTTTGATGAAGAAACACGTTCATACAAAAAAACAAGCCTTGCCATAAAACTGGGACATACACTGAACAAAATCTGTAACCTTGTTCATTGCCGAGCACTCATGGCAGAAGATGAACAACTGATGAAGTCGTCAGACGCATTCAAAAAACTGTGCTCATCAAAATGGTCAGAGATGGTGTCTCATAGTGCCCTTAGCACTTAAAATCATGCCAAATACAATAGGCCATTAACATTACCATTCACTGAAGATGTTAAGCTTCTGCATCAGCATCTGAATAAATCAGGAGAAAATGCCTTTAACACCTTGAAAGATGAAGCCAGCCCCCAGACTTATGCAGAACTTGCAAAAGTTACACTTGCACAGGTCATTGTGTTCAATCGTAGACGAGCAGGAGAGGTTTCAAAGATGCACCTACGAAGTTTTATGGAGCGTGACACCACCAAGCTCCATGATGATGTTGCCATGGGTTTGTCAACGGTTGAACAGAAGCTCTGCAGCCATTTCACTCGGGTTGAAATCATTGGGAAAAGAGGCCGAAAGGTTGCAGTTTTACTCGCACCAAATGTGGTGGATGCACTGACTTTATTGGCAAGTAAGAGAGAGACATGTGGTGTTTTACAAACAAACTTATTTCTATTTGCAAGACCTAAATCAATGAGTCACTACAGAGGACAGGACAGTCTGCGTGTTCATGCAAGCCAGTGTGGAGCATAGCACCCAGAGTTCCTCAGGTCAACACAACTACGGAAACATGTAGCCACGCTCTCACAAGTCTTGAACTTAAAAAACAATGAACTTGACCAGGTTGCAGACTTCTTGGGCCATGACATCCGTGTTCACAGGGAATTTTACAGATTACCAGCTCCCCCAACACAACTGGCAAAGATATCCAAGCTACAGGTTGAAAAAAATATGGAAGAACTTTTTTTTTAAATAAAGTATTTAAAAGTGTAACACAGATTTATACAATATTAATACATAATACAGAAAGGTACATACCCCAGATACTGGTAGCATACTGGTTATTTAACCAGTATGTATATTTTGTACCAGACTATTCTATAAAATGACATGTTATCTTGTACTCAATTGGTATGTACCTGGTACCTATGCAACCTGGCTTTATAATGAAATGACTAATAACCTAGTTGCCTGGTATGTACCGAGGTCTTTGTTACAATCAAAAAAATGTGTTCAATAAAAAAACAACTGGACTTTTATTTGTAGCAGAAGACGTTTCGCCCTTCATCCAAAAGGCTTTCTCAATTCTAAGAGAAGAGACCTGTCCAGGTGTCCCTGTGATGGACTGGAGACTTGTTATTATTATAACTTGTCAGTTATTATTATTATTATTATTATTATTATTATTATTATTATTATTATATTACTTGTAAATGTGTTCCTGTGATGGACTGGAGACCTGTCCAGGTGTCCCTATGATGGACTGGAGACTTGTCCACGTGTCCCTGTGATGGACTGGAGACTTGTCCACGTGTCCCTGTGATGGACTGGAGACTGTCTACATGTCCCTGTGATGGACTGGAGACTGTCCAGGTGTCCCTGTGATGGACTGGTGACTTGTAAATGTGTCCCTGTGATGGACTGGTGACTTGTCCACGTGTCCCTGTGAAGGACTTGAGACTTGTCCACGTGTCCCTGTGATGGACTGGAGACTTGTCCAGGTGTCCCTGTGATAGACTGGAGACTTGTCCACATGTCCCTGTGATGGACTGGAGACTTGTCCACATGTCCCTGTGATAGACTGGAGACTTGTCCACGTGTCCCTGTGGTGGACTGGAGACTGTCCAGGTGTCCCTGTGATGGACTGGTGACTTGTAAATGTGTCCCTGTGATATACTGGAGACTTGTGCAAGTGTCCCTGTGGTGGACTGGTGACTTGTAAATGTGTCCCTGTGATGGACTTGAGACTTGTAAATGTGTCCCTGTGATGGACTGGAGACTTATCCAGATGTCCTTGTGTCCCCCTTTAATGTAGCCAGTCTAAAGTTGAACAGATTCTGGAAAAAGCAGCAATATCTGATCCTAATATGTCAGACACAAGTTTCCCTGTTTTTCCCAGCACGTCAAAATGTTGCTTTCCTCCTGACACAAGTAATATTGGAGAAAGCGCATTTAAAACATCAGGCCAAGCCACTTCTACCACATACTCAAAGGATAAACCAGACAGAAAAGATGAGCTTCTCAAACAGGAATCCTCAAAGCAGATTACATGTCTACAAAACTTCTGTTATGTTTGTGGTAAGCCACAAACTAAAATTTCACGCCATTTGCAAACACACCAGACGCATCCTGAAATTATCCAAGTGTTTTCCCTTCACAAGGATTCTAAAGAGCGCAAAGTTTTATTAGAAAAATTGAGGAACAGGGGAAATCACAAGCATAACAATGCAGTTTTACAAGGTGGACAAGGGCCCTTGAAAGTGAAGAGAAAGACAAAAGCTAAGGCCGTAGCTGGAACATTTATTCACTGTATCTACTGTGAAGGAATGTACGTTCGAAAGCAACTATGGAGACATGTCCGTAGATGCCCCTGTAAGCCAGAAAATATGGATATGGATAATCCACCTGGAAGAGCCAAAGTGCTGAGTTTGGCTTTGGCTAAAGAGTCTGCATTCTATCATGAAATCTCAAGTGGAGTTTGTAAGATCATTAAAAGTATGAAACCCGACGATGTTACCTCAGCTGTGAGAAATGACCTGTGTATTATTCAGTTTGCTCAGTCACTCCACAACAGACATGGACAAGACCCCTCAAAATACGACTACATGCGACAAAAGCTTCATGAAGTTGGCCGTTTGTTGATATGTCTGCGCACAAAATATGCAATACATAACCTAGAGGATGCTGTGAAACCTGCTAACTTCCAGAGAGTTGTGCAAGCAGTAAAGACTGTGTCAGGCTTTGATGAAGAAACACGTTCATACAAAAAAACAAGCCTTGCCATAAAACTGGGACATACACTGAACAAAATCTGTAACCTTGTTCATTGCCGAGCACTCATGGCAGAAGATGAACAACTGATGAAGTCGTCAGACGCATTCAAAAAACTGTGCTCATCAAAATGGTCAGAGATGGTGTCTCATAGTGCCCTTAGCACTTAAAATCATGCCAAATACAATAGGCCATTAACATTACCATTCACTGAAGATGTTAAGCTTCTGCATCAGCATCTGAATAAATCAGGAGAAAATGCCTTTAACACCTTGAAAGATGAAGCCAGCCCCCAGACTTATGCAGAACTTGCAAAAGTTACACTTGCACAGGTCATTGTGTTCAATCGTAGACGAGCAGGAGAGGTTTCAAAGATGCACCTACGAAGTTTTATGGAGCGTGATACCACCAAGCTCCATGATGATGTTGCCATGGGTTTGTCAACGGTTGAACAGAAGCTCTGCAGCCATTTCACTCGGGTTGAAATCATTGGGAAAAGAGGCCGAAAGGTTGCAGTTTTACTCGCACCAAATGTGGTGGATGCACTGACTTTATTGGCAAGTAAGAGAGAGACATGTGTTGTTTTACAAACAAACTTATTTCTATTTGCAAGACCTAAATCAATGAGTCACTACAGAGGACAGGACAGTCTGCGTGTTCATGCAAGCCAGTGTGGAGCATAGCACCCAGAGTTCCTCAGGTCAACACAACTACGGAAACATGTAGCCACGCTCTCACAAGTCTTGAACTTAAAAAACAATGAACTTGACCAGGTTGCAGACTTCTTGGGCCATGACATCCGTGTTCACAGGGAATTTTACAGATTACCAGCTCCCCCAACACAACTGGCAAAGATATCCAAGCTACAGGTTGAAAAAAATATGGAAGAACTTTTTTTTTAAATAAAGTATTTAAAAGTGTAACACAGATTTATACAATATTAATACATAATACAGAAAGGTACATACCAGATACTGGTAGCATACTGGTTATTTAACCAGTATGTATATTTTGTACCAGTGTAATAGAATAAATGCGGTTGTAAGGTATTTAAACACTTACTGAGCCATCATTATTGTAGATGCGCAGTTTAGCAGACTTTAATCTTGCACAAACTGCCACCAAAGTGCGAGTTCTTCCTTTTTCCGATACTAAATTGTTTCTACTGTGATTAATCAGAAATGTAATTTCACGCTTAGACTTCAATTTATATTGGTCTACCAGAAAATAGACCTTTTATTGAAACTATCACAGAATTACATTAAACATTGGTATCGATATTAGCTCTGATTTAATAACTACGTTGACAAGAATTCAAATTAAAACAAACAGACAATTAGGAACTTTCTGTTGGCACATTACTTGACAGATTAATAGCTTATGAAAAATAAGAAATAGGAGGAAGGAGTTCTGGAGCTAAGTTAAGCTAAAGTTAAGAAAGTTAATTCTCAATAGTCCAAGTATCAAATCCGCTCATTCTCAATCAGTTCATCTGGACAGTTTCTTTTTAGCAGAAACGTTTCACCCTCACTCCAGAGGGCTTCCTCAGTCAGAGTAGTCCAAAGCACACTGAAGTTAACCCACCAAGTAAGCAACTTATGTGGACCAACCAGTTTGCTGTAGCCAAGATGGTTTCTGGGGGCGTGTCCCTCGTCGACTCCTCCCAGGCAGGCAGACATGTCCAAAGTGGTTCAAGACAAGAAAGTTAATTCTCAATAGTCCAGGTATCAAATCCGCTCATTCTCAATCAGTTCATCTGGACAGTTTCTTTTTAGCAGAAACGTTTCACCCTCACTCCAGAGGGCTTCCTCAGTCAGAGTAGTCCAAAGCACACTGAAGTTAACCCACCAAGTAAGCAACTTATGTGGACCAACCAGTTTGCTGTAGCCAAGATGGTTTCTGGGGGTGTGTCCCTCGTCGACTCCTCCCAGGCAGGCAGACATGTCCAAAGTGGTTCAAGACAAGAAAGTTAATTCTCAATAGTCCAGGTATCAAATCCGCTCATTCTCAATCAGTTCATCTGGACAGTTTCTTTTTAGCAGAAACGTTTCACCCTCACTCCAGAGGGCTTCCTCAGTCAGAGTAGTCCAAAGCACACTGAAGTTAACCCACCAAGTAAGCAACTTATGTGGACCAACCAGTTTGCTGTAGCCAAGATGGTTTCTGGGGGTGTGTCCCTCGTCGACTCCTCCCAGGCAGGCAGACATGTCCAAAGTGGTTCAAGACAAGAAAGTTAATTCTCAATAGTCCAGGTATCAAATCCGCTCATGGCCGTCCAGTCGGGACTTCAGCGTGTGTGGCTGATTCACGATACGATTGAAGCTCGCCTCCCTCGGCAGGAAACAAAGGTCAAGCGCACAGACTGACTTTCAAAATAAAACTTTAGAAAACAAATTCTTCCAGAAGGTGAGTGAAAGGATCACAGTAAGGCTTTACTATGATTCCAGCTGAGACGGGGGTCGTTGACATATGACCGGGCCGTCTCCAGCTTTTCCAGAGGAGAGAGCAGGTTGACAGTTTGTTCTCCTCGAAACTCTAACCCAAAATGCAGGAAGTGCCCCTTAAGAAGGGGGTGTGACTTAGTCACATACTTCCTGCTGATTGGTTGTTGCACTCCTAGAGAGGGTGTGACTTTGCAAATGAGTGAGTTTGAGTGACAGATGATAGGGTAGACAAAACATAGAAAACATACGTGAGAAGATGCAGGTGCATGTGCACAAGTCAGTACTTTGTTTTGAGGACTGATTCATTGTTTTTAGAAAGGACGTGAGACCGAAAGCAAGCTATGTCTAGCACTTTTCCTCCATCCATCCATTTTCTTCCGCTTATCCGGGGTCGGGTCGCGGGGGTAGCAAGCCTAAGTAGGGAGGCCCAGACTTCCCTCTCCCCAGCCACTTGGAGCAGCTCCTCTGGGGGAATCCCAAGGCGTTCCCAGGCCAGCCGAGAAACATAGTCCCTCCAGCGTATCCTGGGTCTTCCTCTGGGTCTCCTCCCGGTGGGACATGCCCGGAACACCTCACCAGGGAGGCGTCCAGGAGGCATCCTAACCAGATGCCCGAGCCACCTCAACTGGCTCCTCTCGATGTGGAGAAGCAGCGGCTCTACTCCGAGTCCCTCCCGGATGACTGAGCTTCTCACCCTATCTCTAAGGGAGAGTCCAGCCACCCTGCGGAGAAAACTCATTTCAGCCGCTTGTATCCGAGATCTTGTTCTTTCGGTCATAACCCAAAGCTCATGACCATAGATGAGGGTGGGAACGTAGATCGATCGGTAAATTGAGAGCTTTGCCTTTTGACTCAGCTCTCTCTTCACCACGACAGACCGGTACAGCGCCCGCTTCACTGCGGACGCTGCACCTATCCGCCTATCGATCTCACGCTCCAGTTTTCCCTCATTCGTGAACAAGATCCCGAGATACTTAAACTCCTCCACTTGGGTAAGGACCTCCTCCCCGACCCGGAGAGGGCACGCTACCCTTTTCCGGCTCAAGACCATGGCCTCGGATTTGGAGGAACTGATCCTCATCCCGGCCGCATCACATTCAGCTGCAAACCGCTCCAGCGAAAGCTGTAGATCACGAGCTGATGAAGCCAATAGGACCACATCATCTGCAAAAAACAGAGAAGCGATTCTAAGGCCACCAAAACGGATCCTCTCAACACCTTGGCTGCGCCTAGAAATTCTGTCCATAAAAGTTATAAACAGAATCGGTGACAAAGGGCAACCTTGGCGGAGTCCAACTCTCACCGGAAACGAGCCTGACTTACTGCCAGCGATGCGGACCAAGCTCTGACACCGGTCGTACAGGGACCTAACAGCCCATATCAAAGGGCCTGGTACCCCATACTCCCGGAGTACCCGCCACAGAACCCCCCGAGGGACGCGGTCGAATGCCTTTTCCAAGTCTACAAAGCACATGTAAACTGGTTGGGCAAACTCCCACGCACCCTCCAGGACCCTGTTGAGGGTGTAGAGCTGGTCTAGTGTTCCACGACCAGGACGAAAACCACACTGCTCCTCCTGAATCCGAGGTTCGACTATCCGACGGACCCTCCTCTCCAGAACCCCTGAATAGACCTTACCAGGGAGGCTTAAGAGTGTGATCCCTCTATAGTTGGAACACACCCTACGGTCCCCCTTTTTGAATAGGGGAACCACCACCCCAGTCTGCCAATCCAAGGGAACTGCCCCCGATGTCCACGCGATATTGCAGAGTCGCGTAAGCCAACACAACCCCACAACATCCAGAGCCCTAAGGAACTCAGGACGAATCTCATCCACCCCCGGAGCCTTGCCACCGCGGAGCTTTTTAACCACCTTGGCGACCTCAGCACCAGAGATTGGAGAGCCCGACCCAAAGTCCCCAGGCTCCGCTTCCTCAGTGGAAGACGTGCCAGTAGGATTGAGGAGGTCTTCGAAGTATTCCGCCCACCGACTCACAACATCCCGAGTTGAGGTCAACAGCACGCCATCCCCACCATAAATGGTGTTGGTCGCGTACCGCTTTCCCCCCCTGAGACGCCGGATGGTGGACCAGAATCGCCTCGAAGCCGTACGGAAGTCATTCTCCATGGCCTCTCCGAACTCCTCCCACGCCCGAGTTTTTGCCTCAGCAACCACCCGAGCCGCATGCCGCTTGGACTGCCGGTACCTATCTGCTGCTTCCGGGGTCCCACAGGCCAAAAAGGCCCAATAGGACTCCTTCTTCAGCTTGACAGCATCCCTCACCGCCGGTGTCCACCACCGGGTTCGAGGGTTGCCACCACGACAGGCACCAACAACCTTGCGGCCACAACTCCGATAAGCTGCCTCGACAATAGAGGCGCGAAACATGGCCCACTCGGGCTCAATGTCCCCCGCCTCCCTCGGAACGTGTTCAAAGCTCTCCCGGAGGTGGGAGTTAAAGCTCCGTCTTACGGGAGACTCTGCCAGACGTTCCCAGCAGACCCTCACAATACGTTTGGGTCTGCCAGGTCTGACCGGCATCCTCCCCCACCATCGGAGCCAACTCACCACCAGGTAGTGGTCAGTTGACAGCTCCGCCCCTCTCTTCACCCGAGTGTCCAGGACATGCGGCCGCAGATCAGATGAGACGACAACAAAGTCGATCATTGAACTACGACCTAGGGTGTCCTGGTGCCAAGAGCACATATGGACACCCTTATGCCTGAACATGGTGTTCGTTATGGACAATCCATGACGAGCACAGAAGTCCAACAACAGAACACCACTCGGGTTCAGATCAGGGGGGCCGTTCCTCCCAACCACACCCCTCCAGGTCTCACTGTCATTGCCCACGTGAGCGTTGAAGTCCCCCAGCAGAACAAGGGAGTCCCCAGGAGGCGCACCCTCCAATACCCCCTCCAAGGACTCCAAAAAGGGTGGGTAATCTGCGCTGCCGTTTGGCGCATAGGCACAAACAACAGTCAGAGCCCGTCCCCCCACACGTAGGCGAAGGGAGGCTACCCTCTCGTTCACCGGGGTGAACCCCAACGTACAGGCACCAAGATGGGGGGCAACAAGTATGCCCACTCCTGCTCGGCGCCTCTCACCAGGGGCAACTCCAGAGTGGAAGAGTGTCCAACCCCTCTCAAGGAAACTGGTTCCAGAGCCAGAGCCATGCGTTGAGGTGAGTCCGACTATTTCTAGCCGGAACCTCTCAACCTCACACACTAGCTCAGGCTCCTTCCCCACCAGAGAGGTGACATTCCATGTCCCAATGGCCAGCTTCTGTAGCCGAGGATCAGACCGCCAGGGTCCCCGCCCTCGGCCACCACCCATTCCACAATGCACCCGACCCCTTTGGCCCCTCCCACAGGTGGTGAGCCCATGGGAAGGGGGACCCACGTCTCCTCTTCGGGCTGTGCCCGGCCGAGCTCCATGGGTGAAAGCCCGGCCACCAGGCGCTCGCCAACGTGCCCCTCCTCCGGGCCTGGCTCCAGAGTGGGGCCCCGGTGACCCGCGTCCGGGCGAGGGAACATTGTTTCCATTTATATTACTCATCATAAGGGGTCTTGTGGGCTGCGCTTTGTCTCGTCCCTCACCTAGGACCTGTCTGCCTTGGGTGACCCTACTAGGGGCATAAAGCCCCTGACAGCATAGCTCCTAGGATCATTGGGACACTCAAACCCCTCCACCACGGTAAGGTGGAAGCCCAGGGAGGGGTAGCACTTTTCCTTCGAAACAAAAACAGTTCAAACAAATACGAAGGATTGTCCATTCAACCTTAGACACTTATTCTGCATAGAGCAGACAGTTCAAAGCACGATCATTCTGAGATGTTCTCTTAACTTTGTCATATTTAAAATATACCATCTTAGTAAAATCATCATTGAAATGACAAAAATACTGTTTGATCAATTCTGAATTAACACACATTAAAGAGAAAGTTCAATCTGATTAATTAGTGTCCATTAATTCATAATAATTGTAAAAAATATAAGTGTCCATTTGTCTCCTTGAGGGCCTCAAGAAGGTGTAACACTGAGAGTTCCAGAGAGATGCAGAGAGGCCCACATCCCATACGGACATGAGGTTGCTATATCACTACAGTCCCCCTTTTTGGAAGTCATCGCCTGTCCTTGGAGATGAGTTCCAACACGAAAGGATACCACCGAATGTCTCTGACCTCTATGTAATCCAGCAAGTGGAAAAAAAAAATCAAAAAGTTCAAAATTATACTCCCATAATGTTTTTGGAAATTCCATACTGTTCGTAGGTAATCCCATTGCGGCAAGCTTTTAATCCTTTGGAAAACATAGTCTGTTAACCCATGGAGAACTGAGTCTGTGATCCCTTGGAAAACAAAGTCTTATAATCCACAACGGTAAATCCACAACGATGGGGGTTATTGATTTCATCAGCAAGAATAGTTTTAATCAGCATGTAGAGGGGATCCCTCGATTGAAGCAGAGGAGGCGGGCCTTGGATGAAGGTTGAAGACCAACGTTGGATCAGCAGGTCCCCACATCGAAGGTTGCAGGCTGGATGGCTTCCAGTCGGTGCCACCCTGGTTCAATGTGTCATGCAATTATGTGGTTTTAGGTGGGCTTATGATTGGGATTCTACATTAAGCCTTACCTATATGCACCTGGTATGTAAGCTATCATGGATTAGATCAGCTAAAATTACCAATTAAGGGGTGGATCAATGCTGTAAAAATCAGAAATAGGGATCTATACCTATAGAAATGTGGAGGGCTTCTGTAACGAAGGCCTCTTCATTCAAACTATTCCTCCATTCATTATTTAGTTTAGGTTAAACTAAAATAAAAAAATGAAACTAGTTTGGTCTAAATGTCTGTTGTCTTTTAGACGAACGACGCAAGATTTGGTATTCCCTATAAATTTTGAAGTCTATGGCGAGACTCATCAAAATGAATAGATCTAGAATAGAAACGATCGAATCGGTTCTACCTAAATGATTGGGAGATCAGTGTAGATTATAGTACCTTAAGTAGTATTAATCTACTATGACTTTTCAAAGATTGAGATCTTTAACAAAATGAACAGCATGTTGGCATAGTTAAATCCATTTAAGTTTTCAACTTAACAACAATCAAAACCTCTTTTGGCTGGGAGTGTTCAGAAAACAATAACAACTTCAATAACACCAAAGTAGCAATCAAGCAACTAAAAACAACGTTTCACTACGTCAAACTCACTCTGGTCGTCAGATTCCAACGTGTCACACACAAGAAAAACAGTTCTTAGCTTTATAACCGATGTCAATTAAATCCTGCAGATTTAAACGGTTGTTAAGGTTAGTTTTTTGTTGTGGGTTTTATGCTTAGCGTTTCTAAGTTCTAGTTGGAACGGTTTCTTTTCGCAACTAGTATAGTTTAAACTGTTTAGTTTATTTACTATCCTGTGCTTGGACGACCTTCTTTTCCCATGAAGTCTGTGAGTTTGCGAGCTCTTTGTCGTTTGTGGGGTTATTGAAATCTTTGTCCTTGACATGGGCATGACCTAACATCACCCCCCTGTGGTCATGAGGGACCACGCACACAGGTGTGGACGTCCGTCCATGGGCACGAGTTAGGATGCCATTGTTTAGTTTAAGCTGTTCGCGCAGTTTATGGGGAACCTTGTACAGGAACCTTATAGGTTTCGGCCAACGTACCTCTGTACGTTTACCTCTTTCTGCGTAATGCAGGTGTGTCACAACAGTCGGCGCCATCGCAGGCGTGTCTCTGTCGTTGTGATGTATGTCTTCCCACTTCATGAATGAAGAGGTGCTCTTTGAGTCTGTAAGAACTATGTCATTGCTGAGTAGTTCTAGATTCAAATGCTCTTGAAACAAGGTTTCATTGAAAGCTTGGCTGATGACTGAATTACCTGTCCCAGAGGACAGCACAGCGTTCTCGGTGTGTGATCCTTGGATCTCTACACCGTCCTCTACCCGTGGTAGGAAGTGTGAGTTTACCCCCCTTTTGTTTGAGGAGGGGTCCTCAAAATCTGTAACAATGAAGTCCAAGTGACTGTCAGCGTGTTGTAGACTGTCACCTTGTGGGCTCAGATGTCCTTGAACCAAGACTTCACTGAAAGCTTGGCTGTATGCCGCATTACCTGTCCCATAGGACAGTACAGCGTCATCGGTGTGGGACTCTTGGATCACCACACCTTCTTCTACCGGTGGTAGGTAGTGCTCAGTGAGTGCCGAAGGTGTCAGCTCGCAGAGGAGGTTCTCGTGTTGGGCCAGAGTCTGGTCCAATTGTTGAGTCTCCTCTGTCTCACCTGTACATGAAGGATCACTTACCGGGTTTGTGGTCTCGGTTGGGGAATCCTTTTTTACCTCAGCGGTACCTGCTGTTAGACAGTCAGTGTCCTGACCTTGGGGAGGTACCACGAATGGCAGTGGACTGCTCACTGTGGCCCACATTGTCTGATTGCCATAATTTATAATCGCTTCAAAGCGATTTATAAAATCTTGGCCAACCACAAATGGAGCCCGGAGTGAGTCAAGTTCAGACACATATACCGGGTGGTATAGTGACATCTCGCCAATCTGCATGTGAACCATGGCTATTAGGGTCGTTCTCGTCTTTGCGAGGCCCAGTTGCTCACCATAAGTGTATTTCACAAAGGGTATTTGCCTGTCAACATCGTTAGCGGCGGTCCTTAGCTCCTCAAACAGTTCGGCTGACATGGTAGACACGTCTGAGCCGCTAACCAGGAGCGCTTCTTGCGCGAGGACCCCTTCCAATGTGAGTGGCAGGTAAGCTCTTTTAGCTATCCCCCTTCCTATAAAGTTACACAGAAACCGATCAGGTTTTTTCACACGTTTCTGTGTACGTGTGACTCTGTCTGTGTAATCATCATCGCTGTCAGCATCATGATGGCAGTCTGCCTCATGACCTTCAGGATGTGGATTTTCAGCAATTTGTTTGCTGTCAGTATTTATGTCAGTGTTAACGTTGTTGTTGTCAACTGTGTGCACGGAGTCGCTGCAAAAGGCAGTGCTGCGCGTCGCTTCGTCAGGTGGAACAACGTTGTTTGTGTTATCATCAAGGACAACGTCATACGTTGTGTCAGCTTGGTCAACCACTGTAACATTCAAATCATTTGACAAACAACTCACAACCTCAGTCACGTCCTCGCGCGGAGGCGCCGTTTCCATAATCTGGAGCATGTGTGACTCATTGCATGTCTCAAACTGTGCAGTTCGAGGGGCAGGGGCAGGAGGGCCGCCTCTCGTGGGTACATGTCGGGACAGACCACTTTTCAAAGGGTCACGGTTCCCAGACATCAACATCTCTCGAAGTTCACCCACAGTGAGATCCATGAGAGAACTCTTTTGGTTCGATCCGGACCATCTGGGTTCATCTGGAGGGCGAACACCTACCTTGTGTGGTTCTCTGCTCCTCTCAAGGTTTTCAACCTGAGGGGCAGGGGGTTCAGAACTCCTACAGCTCGTAGCACCATGCTGATGTATGTTATTATGAAAAACCTGTGACCTCTCGCACTTTGAAGGAGAGGGAACCTCTACTACTTCCTGCGAGTGGGATGTGACCTTTTGACCTGTACAACCCTCTGATGGTATCCTAGGTTGTATTTCGGCCTCAAAAACTGACGCAGCATATTGTCTTATCACTTCCATGGAATCTTTTTTGCAATCAACCTTGAAATGAACACATTTCATTTGAAAAGGCATAAGATTCATAATGAAAAGACGTTTAAACTCCATATTTTCCTCTAATCCAGGGACAGTTTTTCCCCCGGAGTAGACCGAGATTAGCCTGTCGTAGAATGACAGGGGATTTTCCCACTTATCCTGACGGACGTTCCTAGCAGCTAAGTAATTAGCATACGATGAAGCAGATTCCCCCACTTTGCAGGAAGCACGGGCAGGAATCCCAAGGCCCCCATCCATCCATCTAGGATACACAGAACAAGAGGCCCCCTCAGGTGGTTCACCTGATCGAACGTCCATCTTTGTACTGATGTTCTGTGAAAAATCAAGTAAAGTGGGTCTCATATCGCAGCTTGCAAATATGCAAAGTGTATGAGCTGCTCAGAAAACATCCAAGATGTTAAATGAAATAAAAATCAGTGATGTTTAGTAATTTGTCGACCTGTGACAAGGTCAAACAAAAACGGCTGTCGTTGTGAGATTTTTTTGAAAACCAAAACAAAGGACGCCTCATGTGTGTTATTTTAAACTCGCAGTTTAAAACAAAACAGGGACAGAGAGCCAGTTTTGCACAGAATTAAAGATAAACTGTTAAGTTTTATCTAAAAACATACATGTCTGTATTAAATCTGTGTAACTGTTCTGCCATCAACATTTGATTATATGTGAAAATCAAATTAAAGTGTGCTGTGAGTACAATATTCTCAAAATGTTTCCCGTTTAAAACAGGAACAGTTAACATGTACACATTACAGGAAGACTGCGTCTTCTAATGTAACCAGCAGGGGTCACAGCGCTGGAAGTGAGTTTATCACAGCGACTGTAATTTCTCTATCTGACCGCTATAGAGGCGCTGTTATCACCAGTGAGCGAAGCTGCAGCTTTAGCCCACAGACATCTAACACGGATGAAAAGCATCAAGCAGACAGACCCAAAGCGTTACGTGGTACAGCTTCAGAGCCCCAGGCTCACAAAAACGAAATCATGTGAGCAAAATCGGTTGAACTGTGAAACCTTTTAAACTGCGTTTAAAAGAAATAAGGTCGGTCCTCATAAAACCGGCAAAATCGGTGTCACGTGACCTGGTCACATGGCGATCGGCAGTTTTCAGAGCAACCGGCTCTGTCCACCCACTAAAATCTCAAAAACACCGCGATTAAACAGTCTTTTCAAAGACAGTAATGGACAAACAAGCACGGAAACTCGTCTGGGACAAGCAGCAAGTGAAATTTGACGAGGAGCGGGGCTTCACCCACTGCGCATGCGTCAACACATACAGCGTAATCGACCAATCACAGCGAAGACAGAACTGTAGTTCTAAAACCCAAGTGTTCATGGGAAACTGTGTCTTCCAAACCTAACGCCACCCACTAGTGACGTGCCGTTCGAGCGGTGTGTTCACGGACCTGCGGTCGGTCGAACAAAAGCGTGGAACGGTCTTTTCAACATTCTAA
>JBBPBX010061974.1:0-12751 GCA_038048925.1 Garcialebias charrua | reverse complement strand
TTGATGTCCAGTTCAGAGTTGATGGTGTGGAGATTAGTAGAGTCAATGAAGTAAAGTTTTTGGGTGTTGTTATTGATGAGAAACTAACATGGAAACCTCACATAAATTATTTAAGAACAAAATTAGCTAAATCCATTGCATTGCTGTATAAAGTCAGGGACTTGTTTAATGATAAAGCTTTGTATATGTTGTACAATACATTAATTGTTCCACACTTGGTCTATTGTATTGAGGTATGGGGGAAGGCATGTAAGACAACTACAAATCCTGTTTTTGTTTTGCAGAAAAGAGCAATAAGAGTTATCACTCGAAAACATAGCCATCATCCATCTAATGTATTATTTTGTCAACTGAAATTATTGAAATTTCACGACTTGATTGATTATAAAATTTTATTAGTTATGTATAAGGCTCACCAAAATGCATTACCTTTGAACATCCAGAGAATTTTTACAAAGAGAGAAAGCTGCTATAATCTTAAGGGGATGGAGATGTTCATAACAACTAAATTTAGAACCAGTTTGAAAGAACGATGTACCTCGATACAAGGAGTGAGATTGTGGAATAATCTGGAAAAATATATTAAAAGTGCCAAGTCAATGCACATGTTTAAGAAATTGATAAAGTTTGGATTGCTCAAAAAATATGAAACTGTATACAGTAATGTGTTCTCATATAAATTGTTGTTCTAGAAGGATTTCATTTTTTGTTTTATTGTATTACCTGAAGAATGTTATTGTTTGAATTTTATTTATGAGAAAAAAGGGGCAGATATAAGAATAATTTTCTTCTCTCTGCTACCTTTCATTTCATTGTATTGATTTTCTTTTCCCTCATTCGTGAACAAGATCCCGAGATACTTAAACTCCTCCACTTGGGGCAGGACCTCCTCCCCGACCCGGAGAGGGCATGCTACCCTTTTCCGGCTCAAGACCATGGCCTCGGATTTGGAGGAACTGATCCTCATCCCGGCCGCATCACACTCGGCTGCAAACCGCTCCAGTGAAAGTTGTAAATCACGAACTGATGAAGCCAGTAGGACCACATCATCTGCAAAAAACAGAGAAGCGATTCTAAGGTCACCAAAACGGATCCTCTCAACACCTTGGCTGCGCCTAGAAATTCTGTCCATAAAAGTTATGAACAGAATCGGTGACAAAGGGCAACCTTGGCGGAGTCCAACTCTCACCGGAAACGAGCCTGACTTACTGCCGGCAATGCGGACCAAGCTCTGACACCGGTCGTACAGGGACCTAACAGCCCTTATCAAAGGGCCTGGTACCCCATACTCCCGGAGTACCCCCCACAGAACCCCCCGAGGGACGCGGTCGAATGCCTTCTCCAAGTCCACAAAGCACATGTAAACTGGTTGGGCAAACTCCCACGCACCCTCCAGGACCCTGTTGAGGGTGTAGAGCTGGTCCAGTGTTCCACGACCAGCACGAAAACCACACTGCTCCTCCTGAATCCGAGGTTCGACTATCCGACGGACCCTCCTCTCCAGAACCCCTGAATAGACCTTACCAGGGAGGCTTAAGAGTGTGATCCCCCTATAGTTGGAACACACCCTACGGTCCCCCTTTTTGAATAGGGGAACCACCACCCCAGTCTGCCAATCCAAGGGAACTGCCCCCGATGTCCACGCGATATTGCAGAGTCGCGTAAGCCAACACAACCCTACAACATCCAGAGCCCTAAGGAACTCCGGGCGAATCTCATCCACCCCCGGAGCCTTGCCACCGCGGAGCTTTTTAACCACCTCGGCGACCTCAGCACCAGAGATCGGAGAACCCGACCCAAAGTCCCCAGGCTCCGCTTCCTCAGTGGAAGACGTGCCAGTAGGATTGAGGAGGTCTTCGAAGTATTCCGCCCACCGACTCACAACATCCCGAGTTGAGGTCAGCAGCACGCCACCCCCACCATAAATGGTGTTGGTCGCGTACCTCTTTCCCCCCCTGAGACGCCGGATGGTGGACCAGAATCGCCTCGAAGCCGTACGGAAGTCATTCTCCATGGCCTCTCCGAACTCCTCCCACGCCCGAGTTTTTGCCTCAGCAACCACCCGAGCCGCATGCCGCTTGGACTGCCGGTACCTATCAGCTGCTTCCGGGGTCCCACAAGCCAAAAAGGCCCAATAGGACTCCTTCTTCAGCCTGACAGCATCCCTCACTGCCGGTGTCCACCACCGGGTTCGAGGGTTGCCACCACGACAGGCACCAACAACCTTGCGGCCACAGCTCCGATAAGCTGCCTCGACAATAGAGGCGCGGAACACGGCCCACTCGGACTCCATGTCCCCCGCCTCCCTCGGAACGTGTTCAAAGCTCTCCCGGAGGTGGGAGTTAAAGCTCCGTCTTACGGGAGACTCTGCCAGACGTTCCCAGCAGACCCTCACAATACGTTTGGGTCTGCCAGGTCTGACCGGCATCCTCCCCCACCATCGGAGCCAACTCACCACCAGGTAGTGGTCAGTTGACAGCTCCGCCCCTCTCTTCACCCGAGTGTCCAAGACATGCGGCCGCAGATCAGATGAGACGACAACAAAGTCGATCATCGAACTGCGACCTAGGGTGTCCTGGTGCCAAGAGCACATATGGACACCCTTATGCTTAAACATGGTGTTCGTTATGGACAATCCATGACGAGCACAGAAGTCCAATAACAGAACACCACTCTGGTTCAGATCAGGGGGGCCGTTCCTCCCAACCACACCCCTCCAGGTCTCACTGTCATTGCCCACGTGAGCGTTGAAGTCCCCCAGTAGAACAAGGGAGTCCCCAGGAGGCGCACTCTCCAATACCCCCTCCAAGGACTCCAAAAAGGGTGGGTAGTCTGAGCTGCCGTTTGGTGCATAGGCACAAACAACAGTCAGAGCCCGTCCCCCCACACGTAGGCGAAGGGAGGCTACCCTCTCGTTCACCGGGGTGAACCCCAACGTACAGGCACCAAGATGGGGGGCAACCAGTATGCCCACTCCTGCTCGGCGCCTCTCACCAGGGGCAACTCCAGAGTGGAAGAGTGTCCAACCCCTCTCAAGGAAACTGGTTCCAGAGCCAGAGCCATGCGTTGAGGTGAGTCCGACTATTTCTAGTCGGAACCTCTCAACCTCACACACTAGCTCAGGCTCCTTCCCCACCAGAGAGGTGACATTCCATGTCCCAATGGCCAGCTTCTGTAGCCGAGGATCAGACCGCCAGGGTCCCCGCCCTCGGCCGCCACCCATCTCACATTGCACCCGACCCCTTTGGCCCCTCCCACAGGTGGTGAGCCCATGGGAAGGGGGACCCACGTCTCCTCTTCGGGCTGTGCCCGGCCGGCTCCATGGGTAAAAGCCCGGCCACCAGGCGCTCGCCAGCGTGCCCCACCTCCGGGCCTGGCTCCAGAGTGGGGCCCCGGTGACCCGCGTCCGGGCGAGGGAAAACTTAGTCCATTAATTGTAGCTCCATGGGTAAAAGCCCGGCCACCAGGCGCTCGCCAGCGTGCCCCACCTCCGGGCCTGGCTCCAGAGTGGGGCCCCGGTGACCCGCGTCCGGGCGAGGGAAAACTTAGTCCATTAATTGTACTCATCATAGGGGTTTTTGGGCTGCGCTTTGTCTGATCCCTCACCTAGGACCTGTCTGCCTTGGGTGACCCTTCTAGGGGCATGAAGCCCCTGACAGCATAGCTCCTAGGATCATTGAGACACTCAAACCCCTCCACCACGGTAAGGTGGCAGCCCAGGGAGGTGCTATACAAATAAAGTTTATTATTATTATTATTATTATTATTATTATTGTTTCATGCTGGAGCTGTGTGGATTTTTATCTATGTGAAAGAATAACGTACGTTGCTTCCAGCGTATTAAAAATAAACTTAAACCCCTCGCCTTCCACTGAGCTGTTTGCTCGTAAATCCTTTGTGATATAGCAGGAGATGGAAAGGGAAATCTTCACGGCTGTTGGAGAATCAGCTGGAAGTTTGTTGTAGAATTTGCTGGTCGGTTGCGTTCACTTTCATCTTCCGCGCATTTTATCGTATTTCCAAAATACTGTACCGTAATTTTCAGTGGTGGGCAACGCTAATTAAAAAATTAGTTCCACAATTTCTAAAACGCTTATTAATTTTTTTAGGTCCACAATTTCAAAAGCACAAATGTCTTATGAAAATTAGGGGAAGCTAATCTAATCCGCTATTTATATATTTATACTATATTATATATATATATATATATATATATATATATATATATATATATATATATATATATATATATATATATATATATATATATATATTTATATATAGCCGGCAGCGTTATGCAAAATTTGCACTACACTGCCAACTGAAAAGTAACAAAAATGATCCTAAAAGGATGAAATTACAAAAATCAAAGGATTTATTTAATACTTTACGTACATATATTCTATTCGGCCACGAAATTAACAAAAAATAGAATGATCCTTTAATCCCTAAAACCACTTTTAAATCTCAAATACACGGGTGTGTCGCCACCGCATTTATACATAAAAGTAACCCAAATACATAAAACTAACGACTCACCGTCGAATGGTCGACACAAAACGCACAATAAAATCCTCCGGCCACGTTAATTTGGCTTGAAACAGCGGGGTTCTCTACGGATTTATCCATTAGTAACCCAGCACAACCAACCAGCTGGACACAGAGTTAGCGTCTATAGGTAGTCAACAGATTTAATGAAAAGTAACTAAAATACATAAAAATAACGACTCACCGTCGAATGGTCGACACAAAACGCACAATAAAATCCTCCGGCCACGTTAATTTGGCTTGAAACAGCGGGGTTCTCTACGGATTTATCCATTAGTAACCCAGCACAACCAACCAGCTGGACACAGAGTTAGCGTCTATAGGTAGTCAACAGATTTAATGAAAAGTAACTAAAATACATAAAAATAACGACTCACCGTCGCGTGGTATACACAGAACACACAATAGAATCCTCCGGCCGCGTTAATTTGGCTTGAAACAGCGGGGTTCTCTGCGGATTTATCCAAGTACCCAGCAAAAAACAGCTAGCCACAGAATTAGCCCCTGAGTTCAACTATGACCCGGAAGATGTCAAGATGGAATAGTCCATTTTTAGTAGGGGGATAAAGAAATCGACCGTTTTTTTTATTGCGTATTTAATGATCGTTTTCATCGTAACTATAATTATTTTTATGTTAAATGTACATTAACAAGCAGGATCAATGTTAGGAATGTAGGTGACTGGCCGGCAGTGTTGTTTTTGACAGCCATTTTGATATTAGTTTTAGTCATAGTCTTTTAGACTAAAATACTTCTTAGTTTTAGTCTGTTTTAGTCATTTCTATATTTAATGGTTTTAGTTCAGTTTAAATCGACAAAAACTTAAAAAAATTAAGTCTAGTTTTAGTCTTTAAAAAAAAAGAAAACATATTAGTCTTTACAAATTAATTTAACACATTCTAGGGAGTTTATCAGCTAAAAAAGTTAATTTTGGGTTTAGTTCCTCTTTAAAGTATGTTGAACAAACAGGCAACACATAGGCAACACACAAAATGAAGCTAAAAAACAGAATATAGACATAAAAACGTCGCAGATAATAAATATGGAGCACTGAGTTTGTCACTGAAGATTATAGAATTTATCTGACAATACTTTATGCAGTTATTATAAATCAAGTCAGGTGTTTTGTCGACCAGTCATCATCTCGAAGGGAGAGATAGTTTTTATTTTAATCACGATGGTTACTGAACAACACGATAAAAATCCACTTTTTGGATGAGTTTTGTACCTGGATGTGACAAACGCTGAAATAACTTCATTTATTTACTCTCTGAAGAAAAAGAACGGCTTTTTCTCCTGTGAGTGTGCGTGTGTGGAGTCACGGCTGACGTCACACAGTGAGCTGACGCAACCAATCACAGAACTTGTAGTTCTTAACTCAAGTCGTCATGGGAGTTGTAGTTCTTTCCCTCTGACCTATCACAGTGTGTCTCTACAGCCCCGACAACCAATCACAATACATAAACAAACGCCACGGCCATTTTGAACAGAAAGTAGCTATCAGTTAGCAAAAGTTTCCGGACTTTTCAACACATAAAAACGCTTATAACAGAGCAGTAAAATTCTGAAATATAGCAAATCACATTCTACAGGTACACTAAGATCAACGCTCAGCAACACAGCGATTCAACTGTCGAAAACAACGACGGACTCTCGGAACCGTGTCGAACCGTTCGGTCCACAGCAGACCAAACCATGAGCAGAAAAAGTTTCTGACAGCATATGCTTGTATACCCACTTCAAATGCAAGAACTACACAACAGCACTTCCTCGCAGTTGTTATAAATGAGCTTATTAGGCAAAAAGTTGACGCGGAGGTCAAACGTGAATGCGCTATTCTGTGACAAGTCAGCAGTGAGTCCAAAAAGAACCTGACCCACACAGCAGCGACAATTAGGGCAATTAGGGCAGCACGGTGGCACAACTGGTAGAGCTGCTGCCTCTCAGCGAGAAGGTTGCCGGTTCAAATCCCGGTCCGGGGCCTTTCTGGGTGGAGTTTGCATGTTCTCCCCGTGCATGCGTGGGTTTCCTCCGGGTACTCCGGTTTCCTCCCACAGACCAAAAAACATGCTTGTTAGGCTGATTGGTGACTCTAAATTGACCCTAGGTGTGAGTGTGAGAGTGGATGGTTGTTTGGTGTGAGTGAGACAGGTCCCTCTTGTAAATGAGTCCCCGTGACTCAACGAGGCTAGCCTGTATAAATAAAGGTTGAATGAATGAATGAATGAAAAAAATTCTAACCCAAACAGCTTCAAACAAGGACGGGATTTATAAATAAAATACATACATTCGGTTCTTCTCTTCTCTCACAGTTGGGTTAAATACAAAATAAGTCCATAAATTCTTTTCGGGGCTTGCGGCCGGCCGGCCACCGACCGAACCCCTTCGTGCAACGTGCTGCAGCATCTTCCAGTTTGAAAAGGAAGTCACAGGTGAGCGGCTGAGCGCGTAGCACGTGGCCGTGCTACATCAACACCGCGGTGGTGGGCGTGACCAAACAGCTGACTTTCCGACACAGAATATAATTATGGGCACTTGGGCAGAAATATAAATTATTGATGGACCACCGACTAACATTTTCGTTCAGTCTCGTCTCGTTAACGAAAATTCACACACATTTCGTCACGTTTTAATCATTAAAGAGCAATGTTTATTTAGTTACTGTCTCGTTATTGTCATGAAAAAAGGGGGTGTTGATGAAAAATTTAAGTTAACGTTACGTCAACAAAAACAACTCTGCTGGCCGGGGCGCGGCGGGGCCGGGGCCTCATGCTGATGGGATCCCCAGGCAACGGCATCATTTGCCTACATGGTAGATCCGAGTCTGTTCCCCCCTCTGCTCCCTCCCCCCTCCTCTCTGCTCTTTACGGTGGGGAAAAAGGTAAAACAAGCAGCATAAGAGCTTGTAAATAAGTTTATTGGTTTTTACTGATAGATAATTAGTTATTAGCGGTACTGCATTTTAAATAAAAATAGCACAAATCCGCTTATGAATTATAAAAGTTAGTCAATCCACAAAAACGCTGACAAAAAGTTTAGGTCCACTGTAAGCGGATTAGCGCTTTAGCGCTATCTAGCGTTCATCTGCCCACCACTGGTAATTTTTTTTGACACTTCTTGCAAACAACCGTGCTCTTGTTAAGCTCTGTCTTCCCTCAGAACGTTGTAGGATCTAGGATCTGAAATTAGTTTTAAAGACGAAGGAGCAAGTTGAATCGTGCTGTCCTCCCGCTCCATGCTAGCAGGCTCCATTCAGATAAAGGGAGCTGGCTAACTAGCTTCGTGTACGGTGACCTACACGGCCAAAATTCTGCGGCGGCTGAACGGACACGTAATGCAATATGCAGTACGCTCGGGAGTAGCACATAATGCAATATGCAGTACGTTCGGGAGTAGCACATAATAGGTTTACATAGGTTTACAGACTCCTGAAAGCCAGGAATGCTGCCTTCAAAGCGGGAGATCAGGTGGGCCTGAGGGCAGCCAGAAAGAACCTGGCCCGGGGCATCAGGAAGGCCAAGAAGCAGTATTCTAGGAAAATAGCTCACCGTTTCAAGGACAGCAAGGATACACGCAGTCTGTGGCAGGGAACTACAAACCATCCCCCCAGACCTGTGACAGCTCAACCTCTACGCTGAATGAACTGAATGAGTTCTTTGCTCGGTTTGAGGCAAGTAACAGCACACCTGCACATAAACTCCCCCCCTCTCCTGATGGCCAGGTGCTGGCGCTGTCCTCAGACAGCGTAAGGCGATCATTCATCAAGATTAACGCCCGGAAGGCCTCTGGTCCTGACAACATACCTGGTCGTGTGCTGAAGGACTGTGCAGGGAACTCGCAGCGGTCTTCACGGACATCTTTAACATCTCACTGAGCCAGGCCATCGTCCCCACCTGTTTCAAAGCCACCACCATCATCCCTGTCCCAAAGAAGGCAACGCCCGCATGCCTCAATGACTATCGCCCAGTAGCACTCACCCCCATCCTGATGAAGTGCTTTGAACGGCTAGTCATGAAAAGCATCACATCTGTCCTCCCTGCCTCCCTGGATCCCTTCCAATTTGCATACCGACCTAATCGCTCAACCGACGATGCCATCTCCTCTGCCCTCCACACAGCTCTCACACATCTGGACACGAAGGACTCTTATGTTAGAATGCTGTTCATCGACTTCAGCTCGGCATTCAACACCATCATCCCCCAACAGCTCATCCTTAAACTGGACAGTCTGGGGCTGAACACCTCAATGTGTAACTGGCTGCTAGACTTCCTGACCGGGAGACCACAGACAGTACGGGTCGGGAGTAACACATCTAGCACCATCACATTGAACACAGGGGCCCCACAAGGATGTGTGCTGAGCCCCCTTCTATTCACCCTGCTAACACACGACTGCACACCATCATACAGCTCCAACCACTTCATCAAGTTTGCGGACGACACAACAGTGGTAGGTCTCATCAGCAACAACGATGAGACGGACTACAGGAACGAGGTGAGCCGCCTGGCCTTGTGGTGCGGACACAACAATCTCACTCTCAACGTGGAGAAGACAAAGGAGATTGTTGTGGACTTCAGGAAGAGGGATGCCCAACATGCCCCTCTGACCATCAACAGCACCGCAGTGGAGAGAGTAGACAGCACCAAGTTCCTGGGAGTGCACGTCTCAGAGGACCTGTCCTGGAGCAGGAACACTGCATCACTGGCCAAGAAGGCTCACCAGCGTCTCTACTTTCTCCGCAAGCTGAAAAGGGCTGGAGCTTCAACCCCCATCATGTGCACCTTCTACAGAGGTGCCATAGAAAGTGTCCTGACCAGCTGCATCACTGTGTGGTTTGGTGCATGTACTGCATCCTGCCGCAAGAGCCTCCAGCGCATCGTGAGAGCAGCTGAGAAGATCGTCGGCACCTCCTTCCCCTCACTGCAGGACTTACACAGCAACCGCCTCACTCGGAAAGCCCTCTGCATGGCAGGTGATCCCACACACCCACTACACAGCTGCTTCAGACTGCTGCCATCAGGGAGGAGACTGAGGAGTCTCCAGGCTCGAACCAGCAGACTGAGAGACAGCTCTGTTCATCAGGCAGTCAGGATGCTAAACACTCTGCCTGCTCTGCCTCCCCTCCCATTTGAACTGCCTTAACACAAAAAACTTTCTCACACATTACCACACAACACAAAGATTTTAACACTGGACTCTGTGTCATCAAACGGGTTATTCACTAAACTCTCGGTCATGTGCTCATTCAGTTTGCACTACTTCTCATATTTGCACTAATGTTTGTATTACATTACTGCCTATAGTCATACTACTGTTTACATTCACTGTTTACATTTATTAATACTGTTTACATTTATTACTACTGTTTACATTTATTACTACTGTTTACATTTACACTACTTTTATATCTACACTACTGCTGATACATATACAGTATTCTCTGACTAGCCTTATTTAAGGATGCCCAATGTGCCTTATGTGCCTTACTGCATATGCCACTTTGCCTCTATACCAACATCAACTACCTCATACATATACTGTGTACATTAACTCATATGCTGCTTTGCCACTCTTTGCAAATGTCAATGCTAGAACCTTCAGTTTATTTTATAGATATACTTTTTATACTTTTTATACTACTATGCAAAAACTCAGGACAGTATTACACTTTTATTATTTCATTTTATGCTTATGTTCATTAAATGTTTAGTGTTTTAGTGTTGGTGTAAATTTTCATACTTTTATACTACTATGCAAAAACTCAGGACAGTGTTACACTTTTACTATTTTATGCTTATGTTTATTAAATGTTTCAGTGTTTTAGTGTTTAAATGGTTACTGTTGCACCGAGGGACTGAGAGAAACGCAATTTCAATCCTGTGTATGTCCTGTACATATTGCAGTTCTGACAATAAAGTTGACTTTGACTTTTTTGACTTTTGACTTTGATAATGCAATATGTAGTACGCTCGCGAGTAGGAGCGGAAATAACATAAAATTAAACACGTTTTTGAATCGATTTGGAAGTGGCTGGCTGGATGGCTGGATGGATGGATGGATGGATCACTTGCTGGCTGGCTGGCTGGCTGGCTGGCTGGCTGGCTGGCTGGCTGGCTGGCTGGCTGGCTGGATGGATGGATGGATGGATGGATGGATGGATGGATGGATGGATAAAGTTAACAAAATGGCAACACGTCTGTCCATTTTGTACCACCATGTTCTTTCTATTTGCACCATCAGTTTTTTTCATAAAGCAATATTTGACATGTATCTAGTTCCTCAGATAAATAGTGTTAACTTATTTTTAGATATAAATGTTTCTGTTTAGTGTCCTGCGAGGACTTCTGTTGTGACTTGGCGACATATAAATAAACTGAATTGAACTGAATAGTAGTTTCTGGGATCATTCGACGCATGATTAACCTTTTAAACTTTCTCTTGACTGCTTGCCTTGATTGTCTCAAACGTCAACCTCTCTTACTATTGGAAACAAATAATTTGATTACAATTTGATCTATTTACTGTCCATGTAGAAATTTCAGTTTGTTGGATCCTGAAGGAGCACTTGACCTCCAGAACAACCTCACCTCTGTGCTCATATCCTCCTGTGTTGTTATGTAATTGTGTTTTCTCTCAGTGTCCTCCTGTAAATGCACCACGCCCTTCTAACCCTGTGGAATCAACGGATTTTCTAAAGCTGCAAACTTCCATCCAGTTGAAAAACCAGATCGCTTGAAAGAACCCTGATTGGCTAGATTCAGCTGAAGGTGTTGGTTTATCTGAACTAAGAAGAAAAGCATTATCAGTCATTGAAACAGAGCTTTCAATGAAATAAAATTAGAAGATATTTAATCACGATGAATAATACTTCAACAATCTCAGTGTTTTTTCTTTCAGGCATAAATGAAATCAAGAATTACAGACCAACTATTTTGGCAGGTCGCATATCTTTCTGCTCTTCCCTCCCTAAGTTTTTCCTACTCCCTGCTTGCTTTTCGTCTCGTCTGCGACCCTTCAGCGCTCACTCGAACCAATATGGAATTAATCAATTGGGCTGTTTCTTCAATGGATAAGATTTTTTCCACGAAGCGGACCGTGCCAGGAGAAGCTGTCTGTCCCTCCGACACACACGCGGCTGGATACGTGCTGGACTCGTGGGGTCAGTGGCAGCCCATGTGTCTGTCCGTTCTGAGTGTGGAGGACGTGGAGGATTTGTGGATTATTGGATTATTGGTAGCAACTGCTCTGTTTTTTGGCGTAACCGGAGTTGTTTGTTATCGGAAGCTGAGGGAGGCTTCGGCGGCTATCAGAGCGCTGTCGGGACTGCCTGATCAGCAAAATTCTCTGAACCGGGCCGTGGGCTCCTCATCCCAGCTGCTGTATGAGCTCAATCGCACGATTGGTGCAGTGGTGGACCACCGTGCACCTGCTGTCCGTTTTGGGACTTGTTTGCAGCCACCCAGGATCGATCAAGGGACAGGTGGAAGCTCATGAAAGCGGGGCAGAGCAGAACCACATATTTGGATTTCTTTCGGCCATGAAACAGCACCCACAGACTTGGAGGCGGCAGTGGAAAAGAACACTGTGGTCTATTTGGATAACAAACAAGAACATTATCTGGCTTCTGCACATGTCCTTGAAAAGCGGGCTGTGGGAATCCATTCTCCCAGAGTGAGGAGCTGAAGAGCCCCCCCCCCCTCCCCCTCCCCAGAGATTTCTGTGAAGCTTCAGATAACACCCAGCTGCACATCTGCTGAACTTTGTGCTTGTCTGAAATTAATCATAGACCCAATCTCCTTGCCTGCCGTATTTCCTTTGTTATTGTAACTAAATGTGCTCTGATATGGTTTTTACTGAATCACGCGGTGTCTTGAAGACAAAATGTGATTCATCTTTTTTTAATATCAATGCTGTGAATCCCAGTGTTTCTGCCTGTTTTTCCTGCTTTTGACCTTCATCTGGGGACAGATTGGGCCTGGCCGCGCTAAGAGCATATCATGTGTTGAATAAACATGTCGTGTGTTGATAAAACATATCGTGTGTTGATAAAACATGTTATGTGCTTTGTTTTGCTGCAGCTTTTGCACTCATTCTCTCTTCTGGATGCCTGCAACTACATACTTACGTTGTAATCGGTGAAAATTGATGCAATGTTAATAAACCTTCTTGATTCTTGATTCTTGATTCTTGATTATATATATAT
>JBBPBX010061973.1:0-20961 GCA_038048925.1 Garcialebias charrua | reverse complement strand
AAATTTAAATCTTAAGCCTAACCTTATAACAAACCCTAAACTTAACCATTCACCTTTTATTTGACCCTTGAACCCCAAACAAACCAATGAGAGCACCCTGCACACAAAAAATGACGAGAAGGAGCGACCCGACACATCAAGTATGTGATACGGAGGGACCCTGACCCTTATCATCAATATATAACGAGTAGGGAGTGAGATCATGTTGTTCATGCATATACAAGAATGAAAGTTCCAGAGCACAGACTGCCCTGGTTCTTAACTCACCACTTGGTGGAACACAACCTACTAGGCCAAACTACGAACCGCAGTGGGACACACGAGTTTTGCCTGAGACAGTCAGATCTCGTGATGTCTTCTGCTGGGCAGACCAGCCTGCTCCAGAGTACGCGGGAGGGGTCGAAGGCCACCCCTTCCGCACTCAAATGAAGCAAGCAGCCGCTAGACATCCCTCCCAGGGGATGCGTTGCGGGCTCAAGTTATTCCTGGTGCCCAAAAAGAGATGAATACCTGAGACCGGCCCTGGATCTCAGGGCTCTGGGCAGGAAAGCAAGAATTTTTCAATTTCAAAATATTGACACTGCGGCAGGTCCTCCGGTCCATGAGACCTGGAGACTACGCATGTACAATAGATTTGTAAATGTAATTCTTGTAAATGAGTCCCCGTGACTCAACGAGGCTAGCCTGTATAAATAAAGGTTGAATGAATTTGAGAGACGCCTGCTTCCATGTGGGCATCTGGAAGGCACAGGAAATTCTTCCAGTTTTGCCTTCAAAGGGAAAGCTTATAAATACAAAGTCTTACCCCTCGGTTTGAAGACTGCTCCTCATGCATTTACTAAATTTCTGGATGCAGCCCTGACCCTTCTTAGGAATCAAGGAGTCAGGATTATGAACTACCTGGATTACCTCCTGGTTTTTGGCCGGGAGCAGGCCCAGTCACACTCCTGGGTGATCTCTAACCTGGAGTCTCTCGGATTTTTCATAAACCCACAAAAGGAGTGACCCGACCCAGTCACGGATTACCGTATTTCGGGGAGTGCAGGTCTACAACATCCGGTACAAGGCATGGCTCTCAGAGGAATGTGCTTCCTTGATTCGCCGTTGCCTGGCAAAAGTTTAAACTGAATCAACGGATTCCCCTGTAAGCGTGCCAATGCCTCTTTAGGCCTCTTGGCGGAAACCATACCCTGTGTGCCACACGCATTGGTGAGGATGCGGGTCCGGTATGCATGGCTAAACTAACAAATATAACCTGCCCCCATCTGGGTGAGCAGAAAAAAGTTTGGAATCATCTCAAAGTGCATGAGGGCCCCGGAACCTTGGGGGGACCCGTCCGTGTTCACGGAAGGGGTCCCGTAAGGTAAGGTGTCATCCCGTGTGATTATCACGACGGACACCCTGGAAACAGGATGAGGAGGCAGTCTGTAGAAATCAGAATGCCCGAGGCCTCTGGAATGATCAGGAAATAGATTGTACATCAACTTCCTGGAGTTGTTGGCTGTATTCCTGTCAGCAAGATACTTCTTTGGTAAAGGTCTGATTGCGGGACAGCACGTCCTGGTGTAATCAGACAACAAAACCGCGGTGTCATTCATTGACTGGGGAAGGGGGATGAGAGCCCAAGCCCTCCTCAGCCTGACACAGAGGATGCTTACATGGTATGCTCCAGGATTATTGTCGCTCAGGATGACTCATGTTCCGAGTGAACTGAGTTATGGAGCGAATGCTCTCTCAAGAGGGCCTCTTTTGGAATCAGAATGAAGACTGAACCCATGACTTGTGGACCAGCTCTGGTCATGGGTTAAAAGAACCTCGGCGGACTTGTTCCCATGCAGAGCCAGTTCACAATGTGACCTCTACTTCTCAAAGTTCAGGGATACCATGGCAGTTGCCTTCTTAGCAACAACAACAAGATACACAAGGGACACTGGTGTTTATGTTTACTTGGGTGTTGCTCCAGTGGATGGGTTCCCCTGACAGTTCTCCAACATCAGGATGGGCCTCTTTGACAGTCCTAGTAGTTGTCTGTTCAAGAAGCAGATGAGGGACTTGTGCGTGCCCCTTGTACAATTTTTTTCCCCCTGGGGACCTGGAAAGTTACCCTGTGCTTGTACTGGGTTTTTTACCTCCACATTGCCATCTGATTGCCAGTGGCATAATAGGTCCCTTGCTCTTTTCCTCCTGCTTCTCAAGTTTTCCAGGGAAAAAGGAGATGTGGAGTAATCACACTAGCAGAAGACGCTTATGCTGTCTCTAACTGGTGTTTTCATCTATGTGCCCAGTGGTAACATCAGGACGATGTTTCTACATGTGGCATTTTTCTTCTCAGGCTGTGCTCTCTACATACCTTGTGGAGAGCAGCTGGGAAATGCCTGCCGTATTAAGGCAGATGTTCTCACATGCATTTTGCTGAGCATTTCAAGGGCGTGAATGAATTACGTTCCCATAGCAATGGTGTTGCACCGAGAGACCGAATGAAAGGGAACTGAAAGTTATGCACCATAACTCATGTTCCCTGAAGGAGGGAACGAGGTGCAAACACATGGCCCTTTCAATGCTGAATGCTCGGTGAAGTGCATTTATTAGAGAAAGATGGACGGGCGTCAGCCGCTTAAATGTCCAGAAGGCGGGGCCTCTGGCGCGACGCTGACGCCCATGCCGTAAAGGCGTGAGTGTATTACTTCAGGTCACCGCACGGAGGCGCTGATTCCCATAGCAATGGTGTTGCACCTCGTTCCCTCCTTCAGGGAACATGAGTTATGGTGCATAACTTTCAGATTCTAAAGGTAAACAGCATATCAACTTGACTTTGGTTCTGTAGTCTTGTCCCTGAATTGATGAAGACTTCCTGAATGCAAGAGTTATCCAGCCAAGTTAAGTCAGGTCCTCTGGACAGTTTGTTTTGTTCAAATGTTTCATCTTTCAGCCAAAAGATTTAATCAGTTCTAGGAGCCACATCAATCTCAGTCTTATAAATAGCCTGGATTTTTCTACCTGGATTATTGAGCGTGAGCTTTGATGTTTTGAACCACTTTGGCCATGAATGTCTCAAACAAGTCGTTAGGGGAGAGGGTGGACTCCAGAAACTGCCTGAGCACCATCAAACTGCCTGACCCACTATGTGAAGGTGCTATTTATAAGACTAAGTTTGTTGTAACTCCTTGGACTGATGAAGTCTTTTGGATAAAAGATGAAACATTTCAACAAAAAGAAACTGTCCAGATGACCTGACTTAACTTTGGTGGATTTTTCTTCCTGGATTATTGAGCATGCCTCAGGATGTACCAAGCAGTTAGTTCTTCCACAACATCAATTGTTGTTTCTGAACAGGGACTGCAACTGTACCATCCCTCAGTTTTGTTCAGATATCAGAGTAACTGGAGGAAATGAGCAGTGGTACTCACATAAACTGTTGTGACTGATCAGTGTACAGGTAGTCCAGCTTTTACACACAGATCTAAACATTTTACTATGTTGTCTGCCAGGGATTCATTTTGAGTGTTGTAATAAACCTTACACAACAACCTCACCTGGCCAGAACGGTCTTTCTTAAAACCTAAAGCTGACATCTCAGATGTAGAATTAAAGGATATACAAGTTAACGTTTGAAATGCAGAAACACACAGCGAGTGAAACACAACACATCATAGATAATTGCTTTGTCACACTAGCAGACAGCTCAGGCTTCTGACAAAATATTGACTAATGGATTTCACAGTTTAAGTATCACTCTCTGCTCTTTTTTTCCTGTTTGTTTCTTCTTTTCTTCTGTGTCGCTCCCCTTTCCCTTCACACAGCATCCTCCTTTTTTTCCGGTTTTATTTCGAGTCCAAAGAATTGGTGAAGTCTTGCTGCTGCTGCAGTTAAACAGTTGGCTCGTCAATGTTTTTTTGAAGTCTTCTGAAACTGATTAGCTGCCAAGACATTTTCCTCTGTTAAAAACCAACAATTTCCTTTAAAAAAAGTTCAATTTTTTATGACATGCTTTAAAAATCCACAGCTGTGATCAGTTTGCATATGATAGTTTCTGGTGATAGGGAGTCTAAATACTGTATTTCACTCTTTAATCCACACACTGGCTGGTTGGTTGATTCCCTTCAGTTTTCTCCACTTGTTCCATCTTTTTAACAAAGGTAATCTTATTTAAAGGGTACCAGCTTCCAGCAGGATGTTTTTTAAAGTGGAAGTCAGTGGGAAAGCAAAAAGCAGACTAGAAAATAATGTTTTCTAAATTTATTGAGTCTCGGTTGTCGTTGCCTGATTTGCATGTAAGAGCCCACCCCTGCTGACACTTTTTACTGTTGTCATTACAGTTGAAACAATTTTAACAAATTTAAAGCATCACATTTTTTTGGTTTGTGAAGTTAAACAAAACGGCTGTTACTGAAGTCAAATTCAGAATCGAACTAAAATTTGCATTTAATCTTATTTAACCTAGCTTCATCTTATATTAGAGATCTTACTGTGCCATATTTTCCTTCAAACTGCAGGCTTACCAGCAGTTCCTAGTGTTTCCAAAAACAGAATGGGAGGAAGATCTTTCAATTATCAGGCTCCTCTCTTGTGGAACCAACTTCCAGATTTTGTCTGTGAGGCTGACACATTGTCCAGCTTTAATACTTTCCTTCTGATAAATCCCATAGTTAGGGTTGGCTTGTTATGCTGCTATAGCAGTGTTCCCCCAAGTTAATTTGCCATGGTGGGGTGCTCATCTCATCCATGATTTTTGTTGATGGGGATGATGGAGACATGTCCGAGCACAGCTTGTACCAAAAGTTTTTGAGCAGGGGCACAGTGGTGGGGGTTTCAGCATGAGGGAATATGTGCCTTTAGCTTTTTAGCAAGAGTGCCTGTATTGCGCTCTGCTAGCTTAGCGCGACACGTTTGAGTTGTGCGCTGTTTATACAGACAGCTTATGTGTGTGGGTAATTGTGTGTGGGGTGTTCAGCTTGAGAGAAGAGGCAACGTGAGCGCTTTGTAGCTAGAGAGAATGTATTTTGCACCGCTAGCTTAGTGCTATGNGTTGATGGGGTGGAGCACCCTGCTTGTATAATGGTAGGGGAAAGTGCTAGACTACTGGAGGACAAATTGACCTCATTTCCTTAAATGAATTGTTAAACTTGAATAGTTTTCATTTGATATTCTTTTTTTCTTAACATGTGATTCTTGACCTGCCATTGTGTATCTATTCCTACCAAACCCAGCTGGTCAAAGCAGATGGTGTAAGAGTTCTACTGGCTGCAGCTCCTACCCAAGATGGCCGCCAATTACCACAGCTGCCGGTCATCTCCCTGATGAGACCTTCAACTATATAAGGCTGCAGTCAAGTTTTACTCTTCGCTGGGGCATTGAGCTGTTTATGGTATTTATGCTCTCAGCCTGTTTGTTTCCTTAAGAAGAGTTACTAACCTTGTTCTCTGTGCCTCCAGTTCTCCTGTGTCTTTGGATCCCTTCCTGTTCTGCCTTGGGTTCAGTTCCTGGTCCTCCCCAGGGGTGTCAAAGTCAAATGCACCGAGGGCCAAAAAAACAAATTTGCTACAAGCCAAGGGCCGGACTGGTTCAATGTTTATTACAGTATAAGGGGGTGATATACGAATGTTTTTTCTTCTTTTTTCATTCAATGTTTTCTTTTGTCTCTTTTAAAGGAATGAATAAATGAATTAAATAAAATATTAAATAGCTTTACATCTGCTAAGTTCTTGGCATAAATCAACACAGACATGTTCCTGCTTTTAGTATTTTACATTGTTTTATAATGTAGCTGTTTATGTTTCTTTTTTTTAAACAGTTTTCTTATGATTTTTAATTAATATGCTTTTTTATGATTGTTTACTGTTGGCTGCAAGTATCAAGCTGTGAAATCCTTCATTTTCTACAGCTGATAGCTGTTGGTCATTAATTATGATGAAGTTTAGCAACTTCTCAGTGAACATTTGAGCTCCGTGGCTTCAGCGGTGTGTTTTTCTTGTTCAATCCGGGGTGGGCGCTCTGATTTCGGTCAGCCGCTCTCCGCCTGTCCCTCCTACGAGACGGTCAGACAGCGAGTCGGACTGGCTGCGTGCGGTCTCCCTGTTTTGGTTCAGCGAGAGTGGCGTCCCGCTGAAGCCCCAGAGCTTGAATGTCCAACGTAAAACTAACTTAACCGCTGTTTAATGTGGTGCTATGGCCCTGCAGACATTGCATGTTGCTGTCTTGTGGTGTTAAGTAATGGTAAATGGTAAATGGAGCTTATTTATATAGTTAAGTGTAAAATACTAGTTAAGTGTAAAATACTTCCACACAGCGGACATGTTAAGATGAAAAGTTGGCTAGCTGTTAGCTAAAGTGCTACTCACTCTGTCCGCACGCTGTAGCTGGCTGCAAACTATGAATCGGATTTCCTGAATGTGACGTGAGGCGGGTCTTATTACTCTGGGTTCATGAGACACTCCGGATCGATTCGGTCCCACACCTACTACCGTTGCATTGTGGGGAATGTAGTGTTGGTGCGTGCAAAACACCAGCGGGCTGCTGTGGCCAGCGGGCCGTTTCTAATAATAATTAAATATCATCCAGGGGGCCATAAATAATTATTTTGCGGGCCGGATCTGGCCCGCGGGCCGGCACTTTGACATATGTGCTCCAAACCATCCATCTGTGAAACTGGTTCACCATCCTCTGGGCTCAAGTGGATCCGCTCTCACGCTCTACTCAAACCATCCAACCTGTAAGAGGAAAAACATCACAAGCAATCAAAGGACAAACTCGTCTTATTCCAATCCATCTGACATCCTGTTTGTTTCACAGGAGCTCCAGAGGACCATCACCTTCACAAATAAACACTGTTTAATTTTTTTATCTTGTGGAGTCTTGTCTCGTTCCAGGTCTCGTACTAATCTGGGTTTACTTAAATCATTACAGATGGCCTCTTGTCCTGAGCCTGGCTCTGCTAAAGGTTTCTTCCTCATGAGGGAGCTTTTCCTTTCCACTGTCGCCTTCATGCTTGCTTAAGATGAGAGTTCTGCGATGGTTACATTCAAAGCAGTCTGCTCCTCAGATAGTGTTGATTTAAAAAAATTTGTATGTGAATGTTTCTGTTCAGTGCCCTGAGATGACTTCTGTTGTGACATGGTGCTATATAAATAAACTGACTTGAACTGAAGTAAAGCCATCAAGGACCGAGCATGATAGTAAAGCCCAGATTCATTACTGGTTTGTGTATTTATAATAATAATAATAATGAATTTAATTTATAACACACTTTTCATTAATGAAAATCTCAAAGTGCTACAAAGTGCAACAGAATTTAAACGTCAATAAAACAAGTAATAAAACAAGTAAAATCAATAACAGTATCAACTAAGATCAAAGGTAGAATCATGAGGAGGCAGAGTATGCTCGGTTGAAAAGAAAGGTCTTCAAGCCGCTCTTAAAGTCAACCAGTGACTGTGGGGCTCTCAGGCAGTCAGGAAGAGAGTTCCACAGGCGGGGGGCAGCCACACTGAAAGCCCGGTCTCCCATGGTCCTTAATTTGGTTCTCGGAATGTGAAGGAGATTACTGTTCTGTGACCGCAGAGATCGGGTGGATGAGTATGGAATAAGAATGTCCTTCAGATAATCTGGTGAAGCTCCGTGTAAGCATTGATGTGTATTGAGAGCAGTTTTGTACTGAATTCTGTAGGCGACAGGAAGCCAATGAAGGTTATGAAGAATGGGTGTAATATGTTCAAATTTACGAACTCTCAACAAGATCCTTGCTGCACTGTTTTGAATATATTGAAGCTTCTGAAGGTATTTGCCAGGGATTCCAATAAACAGGGAGTTGCAGTAGTCGAGCCTGGAGGAGACAAAAGCATGGACGAGCTTCTCAGCATCGGAAAAAGCTAGGGATGGGCGAAGTCTGTATTTTAGGTGCAGTTTTGGGTTTTGGGCATCCATCTGATTCAGAAAGCTCTCTCTGAGTGAGCTTTGTGCCTCCAACTTGTGTGTAAACCACCCACCTGTCCCTGTGCTGTTTGCCCACATTTAAATTTAGCCATTGTACTGCATCTAAAGAAAAACCTGCCCATATTCAGGTAAATTACTGTTCAGGCAACACGTTCTGATTATCAAAGCCCCGAGCTGTTCACAGCATGCATTTAGTGTCAAATGTTTTGTGTCTTCTAAGAGCTGCTGGTGTATCGATTTTTTTTGGAAAAAAAAAAAAAAGAAATGTTGTGATCTGCTGCACCTCCGCCTTCACAAAAATTACAGACAAGTCAGGAAAACACTTTTTATTCTCTCCAAAAACGAGTCTGGCATTAGACCAAAATGCTGCTGCAAAACATTTGAAAAAAATAAAAATAAAATTAAAGCTGCAAGCAGCATTGAGGCCCTCGCAGCTTAGCGCCGCTCGGACCTTATTGAGGCGACCGCGCGAGCTCCAGCTCGTCCGCTCGGTCGCCATTTCGAAGTCTCTCGTGTCTACTCCGCACCAGGGGTGCACACGCACAATAAATCTGGTTCAGATCGGATGATGTCTCACTGAGATATAACAGTTTGAATAATCTAGGGGGCGCTCTGGAGTCACATGTTAAACCACAATATCAATGTGTCCACAAGGTCTCACTGATGATACACAATAAATCTGGTTCAGATCGGATGATGTCTCACTGAGATATAACAGTTTGAATAATCTAGAGGGCGCTATGGAGTTATATGTTAAACCACAATATCAATGTGTCCACAAGGGCTTAGCGCCGCTCCGACCTTATTGAGGCGACCGCGCGAGCTCCAGCTCGTCCGCACGGTCGCCATTTCGAAGTCTCTCGTGTCTACTCTGCACCAGGGGTGCACACGCACAATAAATCTGGTTCAGATCGGATGATGTCTCACTGAGATATAACAGTTTGAATAATCTAGGGGGCGCTATGGAGTTATATGTTAAATCACAAAATCAATGTGTCCACAAGGGCTCACTGATGATGCACAATAAATCTGGTTCAGATCGGATGATGTATCACTGAGATATAACTATAGAAATAATGTAGGGGGCGCACTTGAGTTAAATGTTAGCCCACCATATCAATGTGTCCACAAGGGCTCACTGATGATGCACAATAAATCTGGTTCAGATCGGATGATGTATCACTGAGATATAACAGTTTGAATAATCTAGGGGGCGCTCTGGAGTCATATGTTAAACCACAATATCAATGTGTCCACAATGTCTCAATGATGATACACAATAAATCTGGTTCAGATCGGATGATGTATCACTGAGATATAACTATAGAAATAATGTAGGGGGCGCACTTGAGTCAAATGTTAGCCCACCTTATCAATGTGTCCACAAGGTCTCACTGATGATACACGATAAATCTGGTTCAGATCGGATGATGTCTCACTGAGATATAACAGTTTGAATAATCTAGGGGGCGCTATGGAGTTATATGTTAAACCACAATATCAATGTGTCCACAAGGGCTCACTGATTATTCACAATAAATTTGGTTCAGATCGGATGATGTATCACTGAGATATAACTATAGAAATAATGTAGGGGGCGCACTTGAGTCAAATTTAGCCCACCTTGTCAACGTGTCCACAAGGGCTCATTGATGATACACAATAAATCTGGTTCAGATCAGATGATGTCTCACTGAGATATAACAGTTTGAGTAATCTAGGGGGCGCTCTGGAGTCATATGTTAAACCACAATATCAATGTGTCCACAATGTCTCACTGATGATACACAATAAATCTGGTTCAGATCGGATGATGTATCACTGAGATATAACTATAGAAATAATGTAGGGGGCGCACTTGAGTCAAATGTTAACCCACCTTAACAATGTGTCCACAAGGACTCACTGATGATGCACAATAAATCTGGTTCAGATCGGATGATGTCTCACTGAGATATAACAGTTTGAATAATCTAGGGGGCGCTCTGGAGTTACATGTTAAACCACAATATCAATGTGTCCACAAGGGCTCACTGATGATGCACAATAAATCTGGTTCAGATCGGATGATGTATCACTGAGATATAACTATAGAAATAATGTAGGGGGCGCACTTGAGTCAAATGTTAGCCCACCATATCAATGTGTCCACAAGGGCTCACTGATGATGCACAATAAATCTGGTTCAGATCGGATGATGTATCACTGAGATATAACAGTTTGAATAATCTAGGGGGCGCTCTGGAGTCATATGTTAAACAACAATATCAATGTGTCCACAAGGGCTCACTGATTATGCACAATAAATCTGGTTCAGATCGGATGATGTATTACTGAGATATAACTGTAGAAATAATGTAGGGGGCGCACTTGAGTTAAATGTTAGCCCACCATATCAATGTGTCCACAAGGGCTCACTGATGATGCACAATAAATCTGGTTCAGATCGGATGATGTATCACTGAGATATAACTATAGAAATAATGTAGGGGGCGCACTTGAGTCAAATGTTAGCCCACCATATCAATGTGTCCACAAGGGCTCACTGTTGATGCACAATAAATCTTGTACAGATCGGATAATGTATCACTGAGATATAACTGTAGTAATAATATAGGGGGCGCTATGGAGTAAAAATTTACACAACATTATCAATGTGTGTAGAAGTGCTCACTGATGAACCACACTAAATCTCGTGCAGATCGGATAATGTATCACTAAGATATAACTGTAGTAATAATATAGGGGGCGCTATGGAGTAAAAATTTACATACTATTATCAATGTGTGTCGAAGTGTTCACTGATAAAGCACAATAAATCTCGTGCAGATCGGATAATGTATCACTAAGATATAACTGTAGTAATAATATAGGGGGCGCTATGGAGTAAAACTTTACATACCATTATCAATGTGTGTCGAAGTGTTCACTGATAAAGCACAATAAATCTGGTTCAGATCGGATGATGTATCACTGAGATATAACTATAGAAATAATGTAGGGGGCGCACTTGAGTCAAATGTTAGCCCACCATATCAATGTGTCCACAAGGGCTCACTGATGATGCACAATAAATCTGGTTCAGATCGGATGATGTATCACTGAGATATAACTATAGAAATAATGTAGGGGGCGCACTTGAGTCAAATGTTAGCCCACCATATCAATGTGTCCACAAGGGCTCACTGATGATGCACAATAAATCTGGTTCAGATCGGATGATGTATCACTGAGATACAACAGTTTGAATAATCTAGGGGGCGCTATGGAGGCTATTTGCTAATTAGCATAAACACCTGTTCAAGGGGTGGGTAATGATCGATCATAATGATTTTGGTACTCCTCAGATCAAATCTGTGGAGTTTAGAACCAAACGTATGGTGACGGCGTTACGTCTTACTTCGCCACGTCACCACGCCCACTTGCTCCACCCAAAACGAACAGTGCTGGAAAGCTTGTTACACCAACATGTCTTCGGTGACTGGATACAATGTCACGCTGATTAGGTAACAGGGGTCCGATATGGACCGTTCAACGTAAAACTTTACACTTCCTGTTGTCAGGGGGCGTGGCTTAAGTGATGTCATGATTTGACCATACAGTTTTGCAGGGGACCGGATGTGGGTCAATCACTGAAGGTTTGATGTATTAGACAGTTTTCGTGTAAGAGCTGTAAGCGTTTCGTTTTTCATGGCGAGATGTCCAACTTTGAGGTCTGGCCCCGCCCCTTCAGCATGCATGAAAACGCACAGTTTTGATAACATTTGTTCCCCCGTGCCTTATAAAGAAACTGGCCAAGTTTGAATCAAATCGAGCGAAATCCCTAGGAGGAGTTCGTTGAAATGCAGAGGCTGTAAACGGCCAAAAAGGGGTGAAAATTTGGTCATCGTTCCAAAATGGCCGCCTTACCATTTATCGTACAACATTGGTGCCAGAGGGTTTTCTGTGCATCTTGGTGAGTTGGACAAGTGTACCAAATTTCATGATTCTACGTCAAACTAAGGTCAATGCGGAGGGTATTTTGAATATTTCTAGGGGGCGCTCTTGAGCCGTTTCTGTAGCGATTTGCTAATTAGCATAAACACCTGTTCAAGGGGTGGGCAATGATCGATCATACTGATTTTGGTACTCCTCGGATCAAATCTGTGGATTTTAGAACCAAACGTATGGTGATGGCGTTATGTCTTACTTCGCCACGTCGCCACGCCCACATGCTCCACCAAAAACGAACAGTATTGGAATGCTTGTTACACCAACATGTCTTCGGTCACTGGACACAATGCCACGCTGATTAGGTAACAGGGGTCCGATATGGACCGTTCAACGTAAAACTTTACACTTCCTGTTGTCAGGGGGCGTGGCTTAAGTGATGTCATGATTTGACCATACAGTTTTGCGGGGGACCGGATGTGGGTCAATAACTGAAGGTTTGATGTATTAGACTTTTTTCGTGTAAGAGCTGTAAGCGTTTCGTTTTTCATGGCGAGATGTCCAACTTTGACGTCTGGCCCCGCCCCTTCAGCATTCATGAAAACGCACAATTTTGATATCGTTTGTTCCCCCGTGCCTTATGAAGAAACTGGCCAAGTTTGAACCAAATCGAGCGAAATTCATAGGAGGAGTTCGTTCAAATGCGGAGGCTGTAAACGGCCAAAAAGGGGTGAAAATTTGGTCATCGTTCCAAAATGGCCGCCTTACCATTTATTGTACAACATTGGTGCCAGAGGGTTTTCTGTGCATCTTGGTGAGTTGGACAAGTGTACCAAATTTCATGATTCTACGTCAAACTAAGGTCAATGCGGAGGGTATTTTGAAAATTTCTAGGGGGCGCTCTTGAGCCGTTTCTGTGGCGATTTTTGCCACGCCCCCAAAATACGTAATTTTTCACCAGTCCTGACGAGTCCGCCAAATTTGGTGAGTTTTCGTATATGATAAAGCCTCCAAAAGGCCACTTCTTTGGGGGGAAGAAAAATAAAAAAAATAATAATAATAATTAAAGCTGCAAGCAGCATTGAGGCCCTCGCAGCTTAGCGCCGCTCGGACCTTATTGAGGCGACCGCGCGAGCTCCAGCTCGTCCGCTCGGTCGCCATTTCGAAGTCTCTCGTGTCTACTCCGCACCAGGGGTGCACACGCACAATAAATCTGGTTCAGATCAGATGATGTCTCACTGAGATATAACAGTTTGAATAATCTAGGGGGCGCTATGGAGTTATATGTTAAATCACAAAATCAATGTGTCCACAAGGGCTCACTGATGATGCACAATAAATCTGGTTCAGATCGGATGATGTATCACTGAGATATAACTATAGAAATAATGTAGGGGGCGCACTTGAGTTAAATGTTAGCCCACCATATCAATGTGTCCACAAGGGCTCACTGATGATGCACAATAAATCTGGTTCAGATCGGATGATGTATCACTGAGATATAACAGTTTGAATAATCTAGGGGGCGCTCTGGAGTCATATGTTAAACCACAATATCAATGTGTCCACAATGTCTCAATGATGATTCACAGTAAATCTGGTTCAGATCGGATGATGTATCACTGAGATATAACTATAGAAATAATGTAGGGGGCGCACTTGAGTCAAATGTTAGCCCACCTTATCAATGTGTCCACAAGGACTCACTGATGATGCACAATAAATCTGGTTCAGATCGGATGATGTCTCACTGAGATATAACAGTTTGAATAATCTAGGGGGCGCTCTGGAGTCACATGTTAAACCACAATATCAATGTGTCCACAAGGTCTCACTGATGATACACGATAAATCTGGTTCAGATCGGATGATGTCTCACTGAGATATAACAGTTTGAATAATCTAGGGGGCGCTATGGAGTTATATGTTAAACCACAATATCAATGTGTCCACAAGGGCTCACTGATTATTCACAATAAATTTGGTTCAGATCGGATGATGTATCACTGAGATATAACTATAGAAATAATGTAGGGGGCGCACTTGAGTCAAATTTAGCCCACCTTGTCAATGTGTCCACAAGGGCTCATTGATGATACACAATAAATCTGGTTCAGATCAGATGATGTCTCACTGAGATATAACAGTTTGAGTAATCTAGGGGACGCTCTGGAGTCATATGTTAAACCACAATATCAATGTGTCCACAATGTCTCACTGATGATACACAATAAATCTGGTTCAGATCGGATGATGTTTCACTGAGATATAACTGTAGTAATAATATAGGGGGCGCTATGGAGTAAAAATTTACATACCATTATCAATGTGTGTCGACGTGTTCACTGATAAAGCACAATAAATCTCGTACAGATCGGATAATGTATCACTGAGATATAACTGTAGTAATAATATAGGGGGCGCTGTGGAGTAAAAATTTACATACCATTATCAATGTGTGTAGAAATGTTCACTGATGAATCACAATAAATCTCGTGCAGATCGGATAATGCATCACTAAGATATAACTGTAGTAATAATATAGGGGGCGCTATGGAGTAAAAATTTACATACCATTATCAATGTGTGTCGAAGTGTTCACTGATAAAGCACAATAAATCTTGTGCAGATCGGATAATGTATCACTAAGATATAACTGTAGTAATAATACAGGGGGCGCTATGGAGTAAAAATTTACATACCATTATCAATGTGTGTAGAAGTGTTCACTGATGAATCACAATAAATCTCGTGCAGATCGGATAATGTATCACTAAGATATAACTGTAGTAATAATATAGGGGGCGCTATAGAGTAAAAATTTACATAACATTATCAATGTGTGTCGAAGTGTTCACTGATAAAGCACAATAAATCTCGTGCAGATCGGATAATGTATCACTGAGATATAACTGTAGTAATAATATAGGGGGCGCTATGGAGTAAAAATTTACATAACATTATCAATGTGTGTCAAAGTGTTCACTGATGATGCACAATAAATCTGGTTCAGATCGGATGATGTATCACTGAGATATAACTATAGAAGTAATGTAGGGGGCGCACTTGAGTCAAATGTTTGCCCACCATATCAATGTGTCCACAAGGGCTCACTGATGATGCACAATAAATCTGGTTCAGATCGGATGATGTATCACTGAGATATAACAGTTTGAATAATCTAGGGGGCGCTCTGGAGTCATATGTTAGCCCACCATATCAATGTGTCCACAAGGGCTCACTGATGATGCACAATAAATCTAGTTCAGATCGGATAATGTATCACTGAGATATAACTATAGAAATAATGTAGGGGGCGCACTTGAGTCAAATGTTAGCCCACCATATCAATGTGTCCACAAGGGCTCACTGATGATGCACAATAAATCTGGTTCAGATCGGATGATGTATTACTGAGATATATTTATAGAAATAATGTAGGGGGCGCACTTGAGTCAAATGTTAGCTCACTATATCAATGTGTCCACAAGGGCTCACTGATGATGCACAATAAATCTGGTTCAGATCGGATGATGTATCACTGAGATACAACAGTTTGAATAATCTAGGGGGCGCTATGGAGGGTATTTGCTAATTAGCATAAACACCTGTTCAAGGGGTGGGTAATGATCGATCATAATGATTTTGGTACTCCTCAGATCAAATCTGTGGAGTTTAGAACCAAACGTATGGTGACGGCGTTACGTCTTACTTCGCCATGTCACCACGCCCACTTGCTCCACCCAAAACGAACAGTGCTGGAAAGCTTGTTACACCAACATGTCTTCGGTGACTGGATACAATGTCACGCTGATTAGGTAACAGGGATCCGATATGGACCGTTCAACGTAAAACTTTACACTTCCTGTTGTCAGGGGGCGTGGCTTAAGTGATGTCATGATTTGACCATACAGTTTTGCAGGGGACCGGATGTGGGTCAATCACTGAAGGTTTGATGTATTAGACAGTTTTCGTGTAAGAGCTATAAGCGTTTCGTTTTTCATGGCGAGATGTCCAACTTTGAGGTCTGGCCCCGCCCCTTCAGCATGCATGAAAACGCACAGTTTTGATAACATTTGTTCCCCCGTGCCTTATAAAGAAACTGGCCAAGTTTGAATCAAATCGAGCGAAATCCCTAGGAGGAGTTCGTTGAAATGCAGAGGCTGTAAACGGCCAAAAAGGGGTGAAAATTTGGTCATCGTTCCAAAATGGCCGCCTTACCATTTATCGTACAACATTGGTGCCAGAGGGTTTTCTGTGCATCTTGGTGAGTTGGACAAGTGTACCAAATTTCATGATTCTACGTCAAACTAAGGTCAATGCGGAGGGTATTTTGAATATTTCTAGGGGGCGCTCTTGAGCCGTTTCTGTAGCGATTTGCTAATTAGCATAAATACCTGTTCAAGGGGTGGGCAATGATCGATCATACTGATTTTGGTACTCCTCGGATCAAATCTGTGGATTTTAGAACCAAACGTATGGTGATGGCGTTATGTCTTACTTCGCCACTACGCCACGCCCACATGCTCCACCAAAAACGAACAGTATTGGAATGCTTGTTACACCAACATGTCTTCGGTCACTGGACACAATGCCACGCGGATTAGGTAAATGGGGTCCGATATTGACCGTTCAATGTAAAACTTTACACTTCCTGTTGTCAGGGGGCGTGGCTTAAGTGATGTCATGATTTGACCATACAGTTTTGCGGGGGACCGGATATGGGTCAATAACTGAAGGTTTGATGTATTAGACTTTTTTCGTGTAAGAGCTGTTAGCGTTTCGTTTTTCATGGCGAGATGTCCAACTTTGACGTCTGGCCCCGCCCCTTCAGCATTCATGAAAACGCACAATTTTGATATCGTTTGTTCCCCCGTACCTTATGAAGAAACTGGCCAAGTTTGAACCAAATCGAGCGAAATCCCTAGGAGGAGTTCGTTCAAATGCGGAGGCTGTAAACGGCCAAAAAGGGGTGAAAATTTGGTCATCGTTCCAAAATGGCCGCCTTACCATTTATCGTACAACGTTGGTGCCAGAGGGTTTTCTGTGCATCTTGGTGAGTTGGACAAGTGTACCAAATTTCACGATTCTACGTCAAACTAAGTCAATGCGGAGGGTATTTTGAAATTTTCTAGGGGGCGCTCTTGAGCCGTTTCTGTGGCGATTTTTGCCACGCCCCAAAAATACATAATTTTTCACCAGTCCTGATGAGTCCGCCAAATTTGGTGAGTTTTCATATATGATAAAGCCCCCAAAAGGCCACTTGAAGAGGCAGTAGAATAAAAATAATAATAATAATAATAATAAAAAAAAAAAAATAATAATAAACACTACAATTACAATAGGTCCTTGCAGCGCTTCGCTGCTTCGGGCCTAATAATAATAAACACTACAATTACAATAGGTCCTTGCAGCGCTTCGCTGCTTCGGGCCTAATAATAAACACTACAATTACAATAGGTCCTTGCAGCGCTTCGCTGCTTCGGGCCTAATAATAAACACTACAATTACAATAGGTCCTTGCAGCGCTTCGCTGCTTCGGGCCTAATAAACACTACAATTACAATAGGTCCTTGCAGCGCTTCGCTGCTTCGGGCCTAATAAACTTTATTTGTATAGCACCTTCCTACAATGCCTTGCATTGACCAAGGTGCTTAACAGGATAAAAAGATGAATAAACTGGAACAATAAATCAATGAAAATAGAATAAGAAACAACAGCAATAAAAGAAGGCAATGGAAATAAAAATGCTACATACTAAAATACCAAAAGTAATAAAAGTTACACACTGAAAGCTTTTTTGAACAAGTGGAAATAAAAAGGCAATGGAAATAAAAAAATGCTACATACTAAAATACCAAAAGTAATAAAAGTTACACACTGAAAGCTTTTTTGAACAAGTGGGTCTTCAGTCTGGTTTTGAACAGAGTCAGATCAGAGGTGGCACGCAGCTCAAGGGGGAGGCTGTTCCAGGCTTTTGGGCCGGCAACAGAAAATGACCGGTCTCCCCATTGTTTGTACCTTGAGCGAGGCACCTCCAGCAGGTGTTGACTGGCAGATCGTAAAGCTCTGCCGGGCTGATGGACTTTCAAAAGTTCTGAGATGTACAGAGGAGCAAGTCCATTCAGAGCTTTGAAAACAAACAGGAGCAGCTTGAACTGTATCCTGAACTGAACCGGGAGCCAGTGTAGAGAGGACAGGACAGGAGTGATGTGTTCATATTTTCGTGTGTTGGTCAAAAAGCGCGCGGCAGAGTTCTGTACAAGCTGTAAACGGGAGATGGAGGATTGATTAATACCAACATACAAAGCATTACAATAATCAAGTCTGGAGGTCACAAAGGCATGGATGGCCTTCTCCAGATCACCACGGCTGAGAAATGACTTGACTTTGGAGAGCAGACGGAGCTGGAAAAAGCTGGTCTTGACAACAGAACTGATCTGTTTATCAAACTTTAAGTTGGAGTCAAGCTGCACTCCAAGATTTCTGACCACCGGGTTGAAGTGGGGGAGGGGAAAACCAACACTGGGACTGGGAAGGATGTTGTTGGTGTCATGTTGTTGGGATGAAGGTCAAAGGTGTGAAAAAAGGAAAGTGCCATGAGGGTCACAGCGTTGGTATTAAAAAAAAAATGTATCACATTTTGTCTGCCAAGACACCGCATGACACAGTAAAAACTATACCAATAAGCACATTTAAGACAGTTACATGTTGCATGTTGAGACTGAGGCAGGGAGGTTTCTGTCCATGAGACATTCCAGATAGCGACAGTCTGACCAGCCGGCCTCCGATAACGCTCATAGAAAAGTTCTCCGGGGGGGGGTAGCAGACAAGACAAGAGAGCAGCTGTTTTGTCCACAGTAGAGCACATCTCAGGAGAAATTAGATATCCAGCCTTTTTCAAGGCTGTTTCCAAGGGAGTCAGATAAGAATTGACAAATATTTTCACTTCAGGCTCACATTGTAATTTCTGCAGCCTTCAGTCTGTAAGGGCGACTCTGTTCCAAGTGATCCAATTCGGGACTTTTTCCACTGATCCAAGCTCTGACCTCAGATGTTGACCACAGCGTCCAGAGTCCCAATCCGAGGGTGATCTGTTCACCCTCTGGATAAGCTCGCAAACAGCTGATTTCTCGAGGTCACCGCGCAGACCAGACGTCGGGTGCTCCAGGCATTAAGTCCTGCTGAAGTCTCCCTCTTTTGCGATAGGCCAGTGCTCCACAAACGCCAAAAAGCAAAGCGCTGCCATCGTAATCCAATATAATCCAGATTCTTCACCTCCACAGAGCACAGCACAGAGAGCGAGACGCACACCATCCACACCCACAGGAATCCATGGCGTATCCTCTTCGTCACTCTGTGAGGGTGGACTGGCTCCCCTTGTGCCTTTTCTTCTGTAGAAATCTTGTTCGTAGAATCGAATGCCCAAACCTCCAATCCATCTTAATTTGCGTTCGAGGTGCTTTGCTGAGGAGCTGCAGGCAGCAGCAGGGGGGGTGGGGGAGGACGGGAGAGGAAAGGACTAGCGACTGCCTCCGTCGAGAGCCAAGGTTTTGCAGCTGATTTGACGTTTGCTCCAGGAGCTCCATAGAAAGACGAAGGTGGCTTGGTATGGCAGGCCAAGTGTCTCCTAAGTGTCTCTCCAAAGCCCCTTTCATAAGTCAAATCCGCGCAATTGCCGCACAGACCAGTCCAGCTTTAATCCTCCCCGGGTCATTCATAAGACCACAGTTGAAGGCGGGCAGGTCCCGCTCACATAAACGTGTTCATAAATGAACCCGTAGCACGGATCCAAAAGAGGCATGGAGCAGAACTCAGCTGAGCTGAACTGGACCGCAACGTATTTATTGTGGGACAGACGTCAGACGTTTACAAGTTGTCGTTTCGTGTCATTTTTAATATTTCCTCAGTAATACATCTACAGCTGCACTGATCAGCGCGCGCGCACACACAGCTCCTCCGCTGTTCAGAGAGAGAGAGAGGGGAAAAAAAGAGCGAAACTAACTTTTACAAGTTGCTGTTTCGTGTCATTTTAAATATTCCCTTGTTAATAAATCTGCTTGTTGATTAAAGCCTCCAGTATAGCTGTGCGTTGTGCACAGCGCCGCTGGACTCGCGTGTGCTGCGCGTAGGCAGTTCATATTATAGCTCTGTGCAAGCGCAGCTCTCTGAAGTGCAGGCTTCAGCAGATGCAACAGGGCGGAGCGTTTACCTACCAGACAAATTGAGGTCGTTGATTGGTCATTTGCTGACACGCCTACTGAATTGATTGACATGTCGGGTGTGAGAAAAAAGACAGAGGGCTGCGCAGCGGTTTTCTGTGTTTATATGTTCATAAAAAGTTTTTAAAAAATATAATAAAAACAGGGAGCGCTGCTCCTTCAGCCCACACAGCAGACCAGTACACCAGGAAATATTTAGAACCTGGCGTATCCACGTTGGACATGACTTTAGTTCACTTGTGACAAGTTCATTCATTCCTCCTCATCGGAGGAGGAAGTGAATGGTGACCGCTTCAAGCGATCACTTGACTTTTGGCAAAAAAAACAAAAGAAAATGTCAGATCAGCGATGAAGAAGAGGAATTTAATAAAACAGTCCGGTGCGAGGCAGTTTATCAACGCGCGCGCGTAGGCGGTCGTAAAATTTGAGCTTGGCGCGTTCACGCCCGCGATCAAAGGCTTGTGCCGCGGCGCTCTCACGGCGCTCACACAGCTTGCCGCGGCGCTCGGACTAACGCGGAGCTATACTGGGGGCTTAATCCTGCAGTCGCTCACAGATATCATCATATTCTGAGCGCGGATCTGCAGGTTGCATCCACAAGTGGGTCTGCCCGGCTCGGATCCGGGCCTGATACTACCTCTGCTCGCGGATCAGGGGCGCATCAGAGGCGAGTAAAATTTACTCGCCAATCCGCCTTCGTTTTTTTTCTGAATGCTCGTTGGAGGACCGAACACGCATCAGGCCCGGACTGAGCTGTCTTATGAAAGGGGTGTCTTGCCGCCATATATGTGAAGGGCCCTCTAGCGGCTGGAAATGTTAGTGTTCAATATTTTCCATGCCAGAATGAATGAAATCATCATATCTCAGCCAAAAATTGTAT
>JBBPBX010061972.1:0-20961 GCA_038048925.1 Garcialebias charrua | reverse complement strand
AACATGAGGTCCACGGGCAAGCGGGGATGCTGTCCAAACATTAAGAAATGTGGGGCAAACCCTGTGGCCTCATGTTTTGTGCAATTATATGCATGGACAACTTGGGGCAGAAAGTCTTTCCAGTTATCCTTTTCTGCCTCCTCAAGAGTTCTCAGCATTTGTAGTAGGGTGCGATTAAATCTCTCTGCAGGATTTCCCTGTGGGTGGTATGGTGTTGTACGTGAGTGACTGACACCTGACAGCTGCTGTAGTCCCCTAAACAGTGAGTTTTCAAATTCACGGCCCTGGTCGTGATGTAGTCTAGCAGGGTACCCAAAACGAGGAATAAAATCGTTGTATAGTTTCTCCGCAGCAGTTTTGGCTGACTTGTTTCTGGTCGGCCACGCCTGAGCGAACCGTGTAAAATGGTCAACTGCAACAAGGATGTATTCGTAACCACCTCTGCTCTTTTCTAGATGCATAAAGTCAATGGATACTAGCTCCATGGGTGCACTGGAACTGATGCTCCCCATGGGTGCCCTAATGTGTGTGGTGGGTTTCTTTTGTTTTATACAGGGACATTGTCTCGTCACATAAGCTTCAATGTCCTTCTTCATAAAGGGCCAGTAGAAGCGATCTCGGGCCAGGTTGATAACTCTTTCAGCACCGAGGTGACCCATGTCCTTATGAAGGAGTTTCAGCACCAAGGGCCTGTACTCTGCAGGCAGTACAAGCTGTTTTCTACCCCCAGCTTCTCTGTAAAGTAGCTCATTCTCCATCTTAAGTTTCCCCCACTCACGCATTAACCTCCGCACTAACCCATCTGCATTTTGTCTGTCTCTGTCAGTTAGTGTGGGTTTGGTCTCTTTTAACCTGAGGAGTTCTTTAATTGTCGTGTCTTGTCTTTGTGCTCTCACTAGCTCTTCATGGCTAATGCTAGGTAAGGCTGGTGCGTCTGGCCTAGTGTCCGACCCAATGTCTTGAGCCAGGTTTAAGGCAGCTACATAGGCAACATCACTCTTCTTTGCTACCTCACTCCCTTCCCATGTTGCACAAACAATGTCTCGGCTAAGCTCCTCTGTACATTCTCCAACATAACTGTCAATGTCCAGCGGAAGGCGTGACAAAGTGTCAGCGTCCACATTAACTCTACCAGGTCGGTACTTGATGTTAAACCGGAAATCTGCAAGCTCTCCTACCCACCTATGTCCTGTCGCATTTAACTTGGCAGTGCTCATTACATATGTCAAGGGATTATTGTCGGTATACACTGTGAACTCTGGGGCATAAAATAAATAATCCCTGAACTTCTCACAAATGGCCCATTTAAGAGCTAGGAACTCTAGCTTACCAGAATGTAAACAATAGTTTTTTTCAGCTGGGGTCAGAGTTCTTGAGCCATACGCTATGATTTTTAATTTTCCCCCCTGCCTCTGATACAACACAGCCCCGAGCCCTTTCTCACATGCGTCAGTATGTAAAACAAAGGGCAGTTCGAAGTCGGGGTAGGCAAGCACAGGTGGGTCGGACAGAGTGTCAATGAGCTGCCTCAGGATGTGGTCGTGCTCACCTGTCCAGCTGATAGGAGCCCTTGAGGGCAGCTGAGCACTTCGGGTTTTCTTGGGCTTGGTCTGAGTGTTTTCAGGACTCCCTTTGACTTGTAGGAGGCTGTACAAAGGTTTAGCAATCCTGGAAAAATCTTGAATGTAGGCCCGATAATAACTTAAAAACCCAAGCAGTTTTCTTAACTCACCCACGTTCGTTGGCGTCTTCTGACTGAGTGACTTGACAGCTTCATAGTCCTTTGGATCGATTCGGACCCCCTTTTCTGAAACCAGCCTACCCACATATCTGACCTCTGCTTTGAACAGTTCACATTTGGTTGGGCGAAGCTTAACCCCATGTTGCTGAAGGGCTCTGAGGACCTTGCGCAGCGCCTCAACATGTTCAGTGAACCCCTTTGAATAGCAAAGGATGTCATCCAGATATGGAATGCAACAATCATCACGCAGGGTGTCTAGCATTTCTTCCATACTGCGTTGAAAAGCGGCGGGGGCATTACTGAGACCAAAAGGAATCCTTACCCACTCATATAGCCCCCAGGGTGAGACGAAGGCAGTCATATGGCGTGAACCCTCAGCCATATACCCCTGGTGGTAAGCTTTACCTTGGTCCAGAATGCTGAACCAGCTGTGGCCGCCCAGCGTGTCCAGGAGGTCCCGGATGCGCGGAAGCGGGTGGCGGTCAGGCACGGTCTTCTGATTCAACTGTCTGTAGTCAATGCAAAGTCTTAGCGTGCCATCCCGTTTCCTCACACACACTACAGGCGCAGCAAAGGGTGATTTCGACTTGACTATCCAGCCTTTGGCCAGTAAGTCCTGGATGTATTCTTTCACCTCTTTGTATAATGGCTTGGGGATGGACGTGTATGTGCGTTGGACTGGGATGTCGTCTGTCAGGTTAATGGTCATGTTCAAACTCGGAATATTTCCAATGTCTCCATCATCTCGGGCAAAAGCATTTGATTCCTCAAATAACATTTGCTCTACTTCCTTTTGTTGTTCTGGTGTTAGGTGACTAATATCCACTGGAGGGTGCCAGTGGGCAGTATTAGATGGCTCTTGGTCTTGACTAGACTTGCTCACAGAGCCAACAATACAGGTGGAGACTGGTGCTGTTTCACAAGGGGTCTTGGGTTGGTCAGTCTCAACTATTTTTGCAATAGGTTCAATAGAACCCAAAACTGTTGAACTAGGTAGTGTCACACTCCGGCTGGAATAATTTGACACCTGTACTTTAATATACGGCCTCTCTGTCTTTTCTATCTGTAAGAGTCCCGCTCCAACACTAAGCTGTTCAAGGTGGACATTATCTAGTACTGGTTCAAACAACACAAGTGACTCTGTTGAGCTAATACTGTCTGGGACTCTACACTTAATGTAAGCCACCTGATTAGGATAGACTATTCCCCCTTTGAAACCTACTTTTACAGTAGCTGGCTCATGTATAGGATGTTCTTTAGCCTGGATGAAACTTACTAGGGTGCTTACAGTAGAAATGTCAGTCCCCATGGCTCTACCAATAAGCTCAATAAGTTTGTAGTTCCCCCCATTGTCTTTAATGAACTCGTGGATTACATTAAAGCCTACTATGGGTCTCTCGATCTTAAGGCGGCTCACAAGGAAGGGTACACGTATCGATAGGCCTGGGTCATTGTTGCCTTCAAGGTTGACTACAACTTCCACCCATCCATCATAAGGTACTGAGTCCCCCGTGACTGCCTTCACATTAAGTTCATCATCCATCAGTTCACTTAAGGATCTAATCTGTTGTCCGGGTAAGTATCTATTTAGCCATGCCTGATCTATAAGACTTACCCCCGCCCCTGTGTCTAATACCACCGTTACCAGGTAACCTGCCATCATACATTTCAGAAGGGACTGGCGACCTACTAGGGGAGCTACTAGACCACGTGGTGTTTCTTTGTTAGTTCCTTGCGAACATGCACCTAACGTCTCTCTGTCAGTAGTGGTTTTGGACCTTTTCTTTGGGTGGGACTGCTGAGGTTTGCCGATCAGAGGTGGTCCCCCTGCTCTGATCGTCTCCCGTTTCCCGACGGCTTAGTTTTCTTCAGGCACCCTACAGCACGATGCCCTTCTTCTCCGCAGACAAAGCAGTGGTTACAGTTCGGGTTGACTTGAGAAGCGCAGTTCTGACAGCTCTTTCTTTCTCTTTGAGATCTTCTCTCTGGTTGGGGTCTTGAGCTCCTCTGCTCTGGTGCTGGAACATGAACTGTCCTTGCTTTCAGGTTTTCCATAGCTTGTGTCAGTGCTTCCACCTGGGCGCTGAGTCTTTGAAGTGTGAAGTCATTATTAATCTGATTTACTTTCACGTCGTCCATTGTTTGCTCTTTCAACTCACTGTTTGTTGTGTGTGCATGACTCACTTTGATGGTAGTACTACGGCCAAGTCGACGCTTCCGCTCGCTTTCCTCCGCCGTGGTCTTTATTACTTGGCGAAGCAGTGCCTCATCACTGACAGTGGGGTCACCCAGGAGGGTCTTGAGGTCTCTGCGAACACTGTCGTACTTCTCCCCTATGCCCTGGCAAATAGTGTTGAGAAAGACACACTGAATTGTGGATATATCGTACTTAACGACTGAGTCTGGTTGTCTGAGTGAGAACCGGATCTTTTGTTTCAGTCCAATCATTCTATATAAAAACTGCTGAGGCGTCTCATTTTCAAACTGCTTAGCACACATTAAATCTTGAAAGAGCTCTGTGCTGCTTTTCTCACCTAAATGAGACTGCAGGAAACTTTTAAGCTCAGAAACTGTGAGATCGTCTTTTATTGTTAACATATCTCTGAAGTTACCTGGTTTAATAAGACGTAGCACTCCTCTAATCACCTCATTTGGAGTGTGATTCTCCCTGAGACCCTCATCTATCTGTTTACAGATATTGTTGTACCCAATTTCTGATGTCGTGTCACTAATCATCCCACCATGCACTTTGAATTCTCTACGGGACAGCAGTGGTAAATCTTTCATGGCTATCATACTCTCACCAGTGTAACTTGGAACGTTCTCTGAATGAGGGACAGACCACTGGGGTGGGCACAGAGGTTGATGGGGTTGGAGGGTCGGGACAAGTGGGTCCCCTGTAGCTGGTGGAACTGATGCCCAGGTTACCTGCTGGTTGCGAGATTGGCTGGTGTGAGGTGGTGTTGGACTCAGTCCCTGTGGGTCTGCGCCGCCATCGCCGCCTTGTGGCTGAACACGGGGAATGGCCTGCTCACTTGTACTTGCTTCAGCTTCAAAAGACACTGTAGTTTGTCCACGATTCACCATAGTCTCATCTATGATACATTCTAGTCCTTTTAATAATGGCAAACCCTGGTCCTCCCGACCCAGGATTGTTGAACATGACAGGTAGGTAGTCAAATATTCAACACAACTTTCTTCATCGTCTTGAATCAACTTACTAGAGTCCAGTCCTTCAACGTCTCCAAGAGAAGTTGCGATGAGGTGGGCTTCACTACCTGTTAGCTGGTGTAACTTCTTCTTGATGCTCCAAAGAAGTTGTTTTCTCTCACCGGAAGACATCTTGCTGATCTCGGCCGCTTGAGTCCACAGTGCTGCACTCTGTAGGCGGGTACACCCTTTTCACTGGTTACCGGCCTCACCTCTGCACACTGGGTCACTCCTGGCACTGAGAACGTGTAGCACGAGAGGTCCTGGTGGTCGGTATCATTGGATCAGCTGTAGCCCATGGATGTGTGGCGTGCTGATCCCGGACGAGCCCCCACAATCTGTTACAGGTCCCAAGTGTCAGGACTGCTGCAACAGTGATGACACACCATCTGAAGAATAATAAAATTAGGAGTCAAAGATGACGACCATTGTTTTGCCGTTTAGCTCCAGAAAGCATGTTTATTTATAGGATTTGTTAACAAACCAATATTTTACAGTGTACCTGTATGGTATTAATGATTTACAAACCCGGTTTCCTTCTTTTACCAGTGTTACAGTAATTAACCTTTTCACATTTTCACCCTTCACTTAGATGAAGACAATATGTCAAATACTGCATCTAGCTCTATATTTACTTAACAAACCAATATTTTACAGTGTACCTGTATGGTATCAATGATTTACAAACCTGGTTTCCTTCTTTTACCAGTGTTACAGTAATTAACCTTTTCACATTTTCACCCTTCACTTAGATGAAGACAATATGTCAAATACTGCATCTAGCTCTATATTTACTGATAAGCATTTAAAATGTACACTGACTTTAACTGAACACCGATCAAAATAAAATGACAAGACTTACAAAACAAATGCAGAATCTAACCTTGTTCCACCTTTAACCTCAGTTCCCACACTTGGTCTGAATATCATTCAAACAAAACAAAGTGATCCTCAACCCGGAGTTAGTAAGATATCAAATCCTTCTATTCACTTTCCCGCGAGACCTTCCCAGCGCGAGCTGGCATCCTGCCAGATTTAACGTGACTATTTACTTGCAACTACTGCACAGAAACCGCCCTACAGTGATATGTGCTGTTCACATAAGAGGTAAACATCTTACATCGTAGTTGTGATGTGTTTTCACCATGTACTGACCTGAAGAATAATAAAATTAGGAGTCAAAGATGACGACCATTGTTTTGCCGTTTAGCTCCAGAAAGCATGTGAAGTCCGTCCCCAAAACCAACCTGGAAGCAACGCACCCCGCCAAAACAAAGGTTCCGCTTCGTCATCACCGCTCCTCAGAAAAACACTATAAAAATGCAGGCATATTAAATTGCCGAACCGCAAACAAAATATAACATATATTTGAAAATAGGATCCCCTGCACATGGAAATACTTTACATTCATAAGAAAACCAAATATTGTGGTGACATTTTCAGGTGCACCACATTACCTTTCGGAGAAAAGTTGTGGGACGACGGAGCAGACGCGTGACTGTCACGGGGAGAAAACAAAGACGTACGCGATGACGTCAGAACGTCATACGTCAACGTACATAGACATATAAAGGACTGGTACATAGACATACATTGGAGGGAATGAATGAACAACATGGCGGAGATGGAGGAGAACGCGGCGATTTCATTTTATGGATGGAAGTATTCACATTATTTTTCTTTTGTCGCGAGAAAGGACAAGAACATTACAGTAGTGTGCAAGCTATGTCTGGGCCACAACAAGACACTGTCTACTGCTACGAACTCGACGTCAAATCTTTACAAGCATTTACAAAGACAACACGCTAATGCTAAGCTAGTTGCTAAAGAGCCGCAGAGGGATCGTGAAGCAAGTTTGATGCCGCCACCATGTAAGCAGGCTCGGCTTGAATTTCACCGCCAGGCATCCACTACAAAGGCTGAGGTAAACAAACTTGTAGCAGCTTACGTAGTGAACGAAGTGTTGCCAATTTCAACAGTTGAGTCCCCGTATTTCCGGAGAATTCTGAGCAAAATACAGACAACAGGAGGTGAACTGGTATCGTCAGACAGAAAAACGTTTTCAAAGTACCTTGACCAGTGTTATGTGAAGATGGAAAATGAACTGAAAAAAACGTTTGAGGGCTTGGAGTATGTGTCAACTACTGCAGATATTTGGACCTGTCATAACAAAAGTTTTTTGGGCATGACAGCACATTGGATCAACCCAGCCAACTTTAAAAGAGAAAAGGCTGCTATTGCCTGCAAACGGATAAGAGGAAGACACACATACGACGTTGTGGCAAGTGAAATTGAACAAATTCATTCAGCATTTGGACTAACATATAAGGTAACAGCAACTGTTACAGATAACGGGTCAAACTTTGTTAAAGCTTTTAAGATGTATGAGGCTCCAGCAACAGATTCAGATGAAGAGGATGGGGATGAAGAGACAGTGTTTACTGATGTTGATGAAGTCCTATCTAGTGGCACCTCAGAAGGACAATATACTCTGCCCCCTCACATTAGATGTGCATCACACACACTGAACTTAATTTCTACAAATGATGTTGACAAATGGCTGTCTGCAAATCCTGAGTCCAAGTCCGTGTACAGAAGTGCCACTGCTAAGTGTTCAGCCCTCTGGACAAAGAGCAGCCGTTCAACTGTAGCCTCTGAGCTGGTTGAAAATATATGCAAACGTAAACTCATTGTTCCAGTAACAACACGGTGGAACTCATTCTATGATGCCCTGTCCTGCATAACTAATATTCCCATCGCAGACTTAAACTCATTGTGTACCCAACTACTAGACATTAAAGGCCTCTCTGAACGTGAATACACTTTTCTTAAAGAGTACTGTTCAGTCATGAAACCCCTCACTGTGGCTTTGGACATACTTCAAGGTGAAGATAACTGTTATTATGGGAGCCTTTTGCCTACACTGGAAATGTTGATGTCCAAGGTACTAGCACTCGAAACAGGTCTCTCAAGAATGACAGCGAGTCTGCCTAATGTCATAGTGCAGGTAAGTGTAAAATCATTTAGCATGTTTAACTCTTTTATGCTGTATCTTATATGTTTTTATATGCATTTACAGGCCATCAAAACAAGATTCGGTCCAGTGTTGGAGAGCCATAATGCTTTGCTCGCTGCAGTCACACTCCCGAAGTTCAAAGTGAGGTGGCTGAAAGAAGAGCAGCGGAGAGATGCCTTAAAGACACTGCTAACCAGTGAGTGCCGGTCATTACCTCAGCGTTGTCGCCAAACACATGATGAAGAAGACCTTTGTGCGCCACAGACCTCTACCTCCTTGAAAAAATGTGAACTTGACTTTTTCAACTTTGAGGAAGAAACTGCAGCACCTCCTGACTGTGAGAGTGAAGTATTTGATTACCTAAAGTCAGGTTCAGAGATTGAAATCTTAAATAACTTTCCTAACATAAAGTCTTTATCAGTCAGATATAACACAGCAACACCCTCAAGTGCACCAGTGGAGCGGCTTTTCAGCCTGGGCAGTCTGGTGCTTAGTCCAAGAAGGAATAGACTGACTGACAAGCGATTTGAAAAACTGTTGCTTATGAGGTACAACCACCTTTTTGACAAACCTGGTCTGTAGAGGTAAACATCTCTGACTCAGAAAAGACCATCACATTTCAGATGTTTTATTTTTTTTTTTGTTTTTTTTTTTTTAAACGGGAGTTTTACATTTTGATATTTGTCATACCTTTTGAATGGCACATTTAGATATGCATTGTGCTTGTTAGCACTGCTGTTTTACTTTTTCATTAAAATGAGTGTCAAAAAGATCTCTAATGTCATTATTGAAAGATAAACATTAATACAGGTTAAATCTCAGGTCTTAGAGTAATCCGAAAGTAATGTAACTAAGTTACTTTCAGAACTGAGTAACTAAGTAGTGTAATATGTTACTTTTTAAAAAAGTAACTTGTAATGTGTAACTAATTACTTATTTTGGGTAACTACCCCAACACTGCATATCAGCTAATACCTCAAAAACCACATGGCAAATATTTTTCAAAATAACTCATTGTAATCACAACATGTCCATGTACTAACTATAACCTGTTTGAGTTATTTGAATAAATATTCAATGTTTATAGACATAAATGTGTCAAGCTAGCTCGTATCTTTTTCTCCCTTGTATTTTGTAACACATATCAGCGAATACCTCAAAAAACACATGGCAGATATTTTTCAAACTAACTCATTGTAATCACAACATGTTCATGTACTGACTGTAACCCGTTTGAGTTATTTGAATTATTATTCGAATTTTTATAATTTATTTTCGTAGTGCACGCACAGGTTTGGAAGAAGTCAAAGCGAACCTACTTTAAATGCAACAGATTTGATCACTACGTGACAATATTAAAGTGTGGTTGAGCTCAGGAGCCCTCGTACTATAAAGTCAGCTATGAAATATATTTTTATATCTGTTCATTGAGCTACATTTTAAAGACATAAAGCCGCCCGCGCGCGTTGCTCGTGGCGATCCTACTTTTTAAATTCCTGCAGTTTTGAGTAGTACGTGATTTTATTAAGGACATGTTCAGCTAAAGACCCATCTTTGCTATAATTTTAAAAACAAATAATTGTTTTTACCGTGTTATTCATGTAAAGTCCTGCCGTGATCGCTTCCCTCGCTTCCGTGAAAACAGCTCGAGTCCACACAAAATTCTCCTTCCGGTGCAGGTGAGCATGCGCTGGCACCCCTCTGAAACCACACCAGAAATCTGGCGCAGTGCAGCACGGAATATCCGGTGGAAAAGGCGTAAAGAGGGTGTCTGCAACGCACATATGACGTAATATCCGACCCGCGCCGACCGGTGGAAAAGGGGCATAACATTGAGTCACTAGATAGGTCGGTAGTTATCCCTCTACCCCCGCTCATTGAGTGTTAGGACATTCCCAATAACAGAAGTGAAATCCCAACCCCTAGCGCAGTGCTACACCAGCCACATCTTCAATCCTTAGCAAAATACATTCCAGAACTAGACGCTAAAGCTGAAATACTTCTGTTACTAGGGCGAGACGTTTTACGGGTACACAAGGTCAGGCAGAGAGTTAATGGGCCTCATAATGCACCATTTGCTCAGCGTTTAGATCTAGGATGGGTTGTAGTCGGGGAGGTTTGTCTGGGTAATCCTCATAGGCTGACTGTCAACACTCTCAAAACAGTTGTCCTAGAAAATGGTCGACCCACAGTTTTTGAGCCATGCAACAGCCTTCTGCAACTCAAGGAAAAGCCACACACAAATAGGCCGAGTAAAGCACCTGAGCAAGCTCTGAGACAAACTGTTTTTAACCGGACGGAAGATGACAATAAACCAGCTCCCTCAATACAGGACGCCACGTTTATCAAAATAATGGACAATGCTGTGTACAGAGATGAGGACAACAGTTGGGTCGCCCCACTTTGGTTTAAAGAACCTCGCCAGCGACTGCCAAACAATAGATAGCAGTACACCATAGATCCATCTACACGTTACCCAAACCTGAACTCCAACTGTGTCTGTCCATATCAAGTGCGTCACTTGTTCATTGACGGTCAGCAGGACTCAGATCTGCTTGATAAACGAGGGCTGACACGAAGATCAGTCAACCTGTTCAGAAAAGAGTCCGAGATCCGACCCAGCCGCCTGCTGACCTGGTGTCAGGGGCAAACCCAGGGATACAGGGGGGTGGATGTCACCAACCTCACCTCCTCCTGGAGTAATGGCCTGGCCTTGTGTGCCCTCATCCATGGCCAGAGGCCTCATCTTATCGACTTTGACTCTCAGAACGAGGAGGATGTGGTGGGGAACAACCAGATGGCATTTGATGTGGCTGAGCGAGAGTTCGACATCTGGCCGGTGACCACAGGGAAGGAGATGGCTGCAAACGCTGAACCTGACAAGCTGCTGATGGTCCTTTATCTCTCCAAGTTCTTCGAAACCTTCAGGAAGTCGCCACTGAACAACAGCGTTTGTAAACAAGCAGATGAAAACGGTGATGAATATCTATCGAAAACCAACCACAATCTGCTGAACCTGCCTCAGCCCAGGAAGAGGATACCCAGGGATGAGAAGAAACTAGAGGATGATTCTTTCCACAGAGACGACGGAGGGGAAGCAGTTACCTCACAGAGTTGTCCTGCCACAGTACGCCTCCTGCTGGAGAAGATGGAGAACAAGGTCCGCTCCATGGCCACTCAGCTGCTTACCAAGTTTGAAGAGAACACCTCAACAGCAAAGATGCACACCAAGTGTGTGGGACGTAAGGAGTTCCCTCCTGGGCTCGGGAGCAACGACGTCTGCCACTTCTGCTCCAAACGGGTGTACGTGATGTAGCGGCTCAGCGCTGAAGGCTTCTTCTTCTTCCATCGCGGGTGTTTCCGCTGCCACATCTGTAAATGCACCCTTCGTCTGGGAGGACACGCGTTTCATTCCCAGGAGGCCAAATTCTAATGCAGGATGCATTACGCCCAGCACCAGTCCAGCTCGCACCTGGACAGTGCTGGAAGGAAAATGGAAGACCAAAACCACGTCAGACCCTCGCCCATGGACAGCCGGATCTACCCCCCACGGGCAGAGTCCAACCCGCAGGTGAGACATCCAGCCTACAGTCTGAGCAGCTTGTTAAAGGTCAAAGGTTATTTCCCGAGGATACAGAGCTGGCTGTCGATGCTCTGGAAGCTTCCTGCATAACTGGACCTACAAAGGAAGAAGGCGCCGCAACCAGTGGTGGGCAACGCTAATCCAAAAATTAGTTCCGCTATTTCTAAAGCACTAATTAATTTATTTAGGTCCGCAATTTCAAAAGCACTAATGTCTTATGAAAATTAGGGGAAGCTAATTCTAATCCGCTAATTAAATTCAACAATTGGTAGCAGCAAGTTATGCAATATTTGCACTACACTGCCAACTAGCGGTGCATGAACTGTTATACAGTAAGTTGTTTGAGTTTCAGAGTATTTAGTTTGGTTCTCTTCAACAGGTTTGACAAGGACAAAATGTACCCATTCCAAAGTCTGTTAGCTAAACTGCTGACATATTTGGCTGTTTTTTTTTTCTTCTTTTGTTACTTTTAGTACCACTAGATCGCATGTGTCAAACTCAAGGCCCGTGGGCCAAATCCGGCCTACCATAACCGTTTCTGTGGCTCTCTACACCCTAGAACTTCAAGATAACAGTTGTAAGCATGTTGCTCTCAGGTGATGGGTCCCCATCCCTACACTCCCTGGTCTCTCTGTTAATTGTCTTGCTTATCTCCTCCATTTTGTTGTCCAGGTGTTTGTGATTGTCATGCTGTGTGTTCATGTACCTGTATATAAAGTCAGGGATTTTTTAATTGATAAAGCTCTGTATATGTTGTATAACACAATCATTGTTCCACATTTAATCTATTGTATTGAGGTTTGGGGAAAAGCGTGCAAAACAATTACAAAGCCTGTTTTTATTTTACAAAAGAGAGCTGTAAGAGTAATCACCAGAAAACATTTCAGTCACCCATCAAACACCTTGTTTCTTCAGCTAAATTTATTGAAATTCCAGGAATTGGTAGAATATAGTATTTTATCAGTTATGTATAGGGCTCATAATAACACATTACCTTTAAATATCCAAAGAAATTTAGACAAAGTTATTACAATCTTAAAGGGACAGATATTCATCAAACCACAATTCAGAACCAGCTTAAAGGGACGGTCTACCTCAATTCAGGGAGTTGGATTGTGGAATGTTCTGGAGAGTGATGTTAAAAATGCAAAATCAATTCATTCATTCATTCATTCAACCTTTATTTATACAGGCTAGCCTCGTTGAGTCACGGGGACTCATTTACAAGAGGGACCTGTCTCACTCACACCAAACAACCATCCACTCTCACACTCACACCTAGGGTCAATTTAGAGTCACCAATCAGCCTAACAAGCATGTTTTTTGGTCTGTGGGAGGAAACCGGAGTACCCGGAGGAAACCCACGCATGCACGGGGAGAACATGCAAACTCCACCCAGAAAGGCCCCGGACCGGGATTTGAACCGGCAACCTTCTCGCTGAGAGGCAGCAGCTCTACCAGTTGTGCCACCGTGCTGCCCAATGTATACATTTAAGAAAAAGGTCGAAAAGGACTTGCTCAAAAACTATATATGATGTAGCTTAGTGTGTTTGTGTATTACAGTTAGAAAAATTAAGTAGAGTTATTCATTTTGTGATGTAGTTTGAAGGTTATCATTGGTTGAACAAACTGTGAAATAAATAAGGGGCAGATATAATAAGATTTCATCTTCTTTCTGCTCCTTTCATTTTATCCTACTTGTATTCTTGTATCTGATGAAACTGTTTTGTATTGTTCTTTTAAAATGAATGAATAAACATCAAATCAAATCAAATCAACGGCCCAGTCAGAGTCCAGAACCTGAACCTGAAACCTTCAGAGAGCTGAGCAGAAACCTCAAAGAACTGAAGCAACAATGGAAAGAAGAGTGGGTCAGAACTCCTCCAGAACCAGGAGAGAGACTGATGAAGTCCTGCAGAGAACCACAGAGGATTCTGCTGCTGAGGTTCTGTTGGGTCAGAGGCACAAGCTGAGGTTAAATTTTAATGATTTTAGAACTTGTTAAAGATCATCCATCCAGCCATCCAGCTAACTGTCTATCCATCCATCCATTCAGCTAAAAGTCTATTCATCCTTGTATCTGATGAAACTGTTTTGTATTGTTCTTTTAAAATGAATGAATGAACATCAAATCAAATCAAAAATAAGTCTGTATCTCTGTGTTTATCATTGTCCTGGCATTGTCTCCTGTTGCCTCTGTCTCCTGAGTTCCTTGTGATTCCCTGAGTATGTAAGTTTGCTGCCCTGTCTATTTTATGTTCTTAATTTCTGTGGCCGTCGCGGACGCCATTTTGAAGAGTCCTAATGGTGAACTACTTTTTTTAAATCCAGCAGATTTGACCATTTCGTGAAACTCTCAAGCTCAGAAAAACTTGTGCTATAACGTCAGCTATGAAATATATTTTTTCTCAGCAAAGAAATAATTGTTTTACCGTGTTTTGTTGTAAAATCCTGGCTTCTTTGGCCGTCGCGGACGCCATTTTGAAGAGTGCTAATGTGGCGAACTTCTATTTTTAAATCCAGACGCGTCGCGTAGGCCCTGAGAAACATCCATAAGTTCACCCTCCATGTTAAAAAGTCTTCGTCTGACTCTTCGAAAACAAGCAATAAGGCTCCAGAGTAACACACTGGCTGCTAACTGCTATAGAGAGAGCACACACCAAGAGACTGAGGGGGACGCTTTTTTGTCACGGACCACATCCGGCGCTGCTCGTAAATACGTTATTTCGTTTTTACTGATAGATAATTAGTTATTAGCGGTACTGCATTTTAAATAAAAATAGCACAAATCCGCTTATGAATTATAAAACTTAGTCAATCCGCTGTAAAGCTAACAGATTATTTAGCTACGCTATAAGCGGATTAGCGCAATAGCGCTACCTAGCGGTCGGGGGCCCACCACTGGCCGCAACCAATGGTCAAATCCAGGACAGCGCCACAAGGGTCATTGCAACATTTCCAGGCAAGGACAGTCGAGTAAGAAAGATCGAGGTAAAGGGATGGGATCAAGGTTGTGTAAAGACATTTATGCGACCAGTTACAGAAGTTATTCTTCTCATGCCAAAGGACTGAATGTATAATGCATTGTTTTGTGTAGTGGCCTCATTAGGCCAGGCGGGAAGTGTGTTGTCCTTAAGGCATTTCTATAAATAATTTCTTAAGGTTAAATACAAAGTAAATACTTGTAAAAAACATTTTTGGTGTTATTAAAAATGATTGCAAGTTGTTTAGACAAACAATTAATGCTTTATATAAGTTTGTATTAAAAAATATTACCGATAAATTCTACTTCCGGTTTCGGGTATGCACTTCCGGTTACGTACTTCCTGTTTAACGGTTCGCTTCAAAAACAAAGATTTACATGCAAAAAGCAGCATAAAACGTTATCAAGTGTCATCCACTCTCAATTGTCAGGCAGGAATGCCGTAAGTTGTATTACAGGTATATGGCAGTTTATACTGATTAGTTTGGACATTATTGTTGATTTTTCTGTAATGTTATTTTAGCGAACTGGAACCACTTAATTTGTGTACATACAGTATATCTCTACATGTTGAGATAGAGTGTATTTTCTGTCATTTCAGTTTTCACCACATGTTCATGAAGACAGTTAAACAAGCTGCAACTAAACTCCAGGGTCTTCATTTGTGGTTTAACTCGGTGTCACCAACATCCTCGTAGAAAACACTACAATTGGTGTTCCTACTGAGTTTGTCAATTCTTAAAAATACTTGATAATCTTGGTCGATTCGTATCTTTCTTAAGCCCCATGTCGAAAATTTGGTGAAGAAAATTAAAGTAAAACTTAGTTTCTTTTTTATAAATAGATCCTGTTTAACTCTGAATGCTAAGAAACACCTTAACTGTGAATTTTCTTCCCTCCATTTACTATGGTGACATTATTTACATGAACACTCCTACAAGCACCCTGCAGATGTTGGATGCTGTCTATCATGGTGCACTAAGGCCCTGTTTACACGGACACTGTGTGGGGGAAACGGAACTTTTGGGTATGTTAATTAGGTTGAAAGTTTTGCGTTGACATGGGCGAATTCTGTGGATACGACTCTCTCCCCCCCCCACCCCCCGTCCTCATGACTTTACTGTAGTTACCATGCTGGGCCATTAGATGGCGCTGTGATTTTTGGAACCTTCACTACTGCGCATGCGTGCTGCCTGAGGTAAACAGAGCAGACGAGGCAGCCTGGTTTTCCTCTCTGGCTAAAAGTTCAGCTACTACAAGTTGTTGTCAACAAGTTAACAACAAGTTAAAGCTGGAATTTGGATAAGAGTCAACAGATTTGACACCAAGTGGGACCGCTTCATCTAACAAGCTGCACACCAGCTGCTGACCCGGAACCGCGTCAACATGTCTGACTTTAGTCCGTGAGAATCAGCTGATTTCCAGCAGCGCTACAAGGTAAACAATGTTCTTAATAATGTTTCCTTGTGTTTAGTTCGATCACAGAACAACCAACTGAGGTTTTATTTTTATTCTTTTCCTGCAAGGTCGGATGTGGGTCCAGCGTCCACCAGGATGAAAACAACAGAGTCCAGTTCATTAAAGTTCGGTTAACGTGTTTTTAAAAGTGTTCAATTTAATTCTCAGTGTTTGTGACATGAGTTTGTGGTGTTGAATAAACAAATAAATTAAAAATCAACCTGGTGTCTTCATTTTCAGCAGCATGTTAGGCATGACGTAACGAGTCCAGATAGCTTCATTTAGCTCAGATAAATTTAAATATCTCCCACGCTAACATAAATACTGTTTATTATTGTTAAACTGTTAATATATAGCACATTTAGTATGTTATAGTGCAGCGTGACACGTGAAATGTCCGACTGCCTCGTTAACAGACAACTGGATCCAGGCAGCTGGCTCTCTTCCAACACAGATGCAGGTAAGGTGTAGAATAATTAAATATGAGAATCAAAATATATTCCATCAGCTATAGTTCAGAAAGTGGTGCGTGTGTCCACTGTCCAGTCCACCGCCATTGTTAAAATGCCGGCTGTCTGCGCGTGCGTGCTGCGTGCATGTGTTCAAACAAAAGCTCCACGGGAGATGTTTACATTATCAACGGGGGGTCAGCGAAAAACTTCCACCTTGAGAGCAGGGTCAGAAAAGTATCGGAGTCATCGAGGGGGGCCAGCAGCGTCGTGTAGGCGATAAGCAAAGTCGCAAAGAGAAAGTAGCGGTTACACTCAAACTATGCGCCGTGTAAACTGGCCCTTAGATCTTACACCATTAATTTCTACAAACTGTTTCCTATTATTCAAGTAGCTAGATACCCACTGAAGTGCATGACCTCTCAGACCGTATCTACTTAGCTTTTCTAGAAGAATACTGTGATCAATGGTGTCAAATGCCTTCTTTAAATCTACATAAACACTGACACAATGTTGGTGTCGATCAATTGCAGTTGTTATGTGTTCTATGAATTCCATAATAGCCATTGATGTGGAACTGTTAGCTCTGAACCCATACTGACTGCTACTTAAGACACTTTGTTTCTCTATAAATTGATCTAGTCTGGTAGCAAATAATCTCTCCAGGATTTTTGAAAATTGCGGTAACAATGATATTGGTCTATAATTTTCGAATACATGTTTCTCACCATTTTTAAAAATCGGAATCACCTTAGCTGTTTTCATATTGTCGGGGAATATACCAGTTGAAAGTGATAAATTACAGATGTATGTAAATGGTTCAATCACATAACCAATTATATTTTTTACAAGCATAATGTCCATGTCAACCCAGTCTTTTGATCTCTTATCAGCAATTTTTTTTACCATATTCAGTATTTCTTCTTTGTCAGTCTCAACAAGAAGCATACTATTGGTGCAATTTGTAACTGTGTGGTTTACAATCGCATCAGTTTTTGGTATTTTTGCTGCAAGACTTGGGCCAATATTCACAAAATATTCATTAAATCCATCCACTATTTCACTCTGGTCATACATTTCATTTCCGTCCTTTACAAAATACTTAGGAGTACATGTTCTTGTTTTCTGATTTTTCAAGACACCATTTATTATTCTCCATGTGTCTTTCATATTTCCATTACTTTTATCTAATAACTCACTATAATATTCCTTCTTGCGTTTTCTTATTATCCATACCAACTTGTTTTTGTATTTCTTATATCTCTCTTCAGTTTCTTTTGTTCTTAGTTTCAAGAAGCATGAATACAAGTTGTTCTTTTTTTTGCATGCATTTCTTAACCCTTTTGTCATCCAAGGTTTATCAATAACGCCTCGTTTTATAATTTTTTGTTGTACACAATTTTTTTCATACAGACCTACTAATATATTCATAAATACATCATATGCTCTATTCACGTCACTAACATACACATCTTTCCAATTTTGCTTTAACAAATCATTTTTTAATTTATCCAAAGATTTTTTTGACGTGTTTATCATCTTTTTCTTGTTTGTGACTATTTTTGTACTACGTTGATCGTTTTTGTAAATTGTGAAGACAGGTAAATGGTCACTTACATCTGTAGTCAGAATGCCACTTATTATGTCTTTATTTATTATGTTTGTAAAAATGTTGTCAATTGTTGTGGCGCTATGAGATGTTATTCTTGTAGGTTTTGTTATCAATGGATGAAGATTTTTGCTGTACATTGAATCTATAAATGTACCAATGTTATTTGCTTCTGTTTTGATACCCAGATCAATATTATAGTCTCCACACAAAAATACTGTCTTACTTGATGCCTTTTCCAGCAACTTCATGATGTGATCAGTGAATAGCTCTATATCTGAGTCTGGTGGTCGATATACACAACTTATTAATATATTTTTTGAATTGCTATTTTGTATTTCAATTGTTATTATTTCAATAATATTATCTACTACTACTGACATTTCATTAATTTTTTTACAGTTGATTTCTTTATTAACATATATAGCTACTCCACCTCCTCTTCCTTTGATTCTGTTCATATGGTAAAATTCGTAGTCATCAATATACACGTCATTCATATTTCCTTCTTTAAGCCATGTTTCCGTGAGTGCTATTATATTAAAGTTCCTATGTAATTGTTTTAAATAATCAATTATTTTACATAAATTTGCATTTATACTTCTACTATTTATGTGAATAATAGAAAGGTCATTTGTTGTTGTTTTTATATTATTAAATTGTTCTTCATTATAATACTCATAGTCATTGTTCCTTGAAAAGAAATTGAAATCAATTTGGTCATCTAAATCATATATTTTGTAATCTGAGTCAATCATATATATTCATAGTTTGTCATTCTCTTTTCTTGTCCACTTATTTTTAGGGATGGGGCAGATCCGATCCAGTATCGGTATCGGTATCCGATACCAGCATTATTTAAGTATCGGGTATCGGATCAAACCTGCCGATACTTTTCCGATCCAGTTTCAAAGAGCACTTGTGTTCAATCACATTCTGTGACTGCCCTTCTTAACATTGTCTGAGATAAACCCAATGAAGACACTCTTAAGCCTTACAATAGGGGGTTCCCTATTGTAAGGCTTAAGAGTGTCTTCATTGGGTTTATCTCAGACAATGTTAAAATGAATAGTTTGGGTGCAAAAGTTCCATTATACAGAGTCAAATACCTGAACAGTATCGGATCGGTAAAGTATCGGTATCGGTCGATACTGAGTTAATAAGTATCGGGATCGGATCGGAAGTGAGAAATGTGGATCGGTGCATCCCTACTTATTTTATTACAGTTAGACTTAGTCATTTTACTTGTAAATGTATCTCTTCCTATACTCCTCTAAGTGCTTCTAAATCTTTCAGATCCTTTATTATTTTAGGTTGTGAATTTTCCCCAACTTTGATCCAAATGTTCCCATTACGTGTCCATGTTGCTATTATTTTATTTGTTTTTTTCAGTGACCTTGCTTCACGTGCAATGCTGCTGTTTTTCTTTGTTAGGTGTTCATTAATGAAGACGTTTGTCCCCTTCAGTTTTCTTGCCTGCACCATCAGATTATTTTTTGTTTTCCTGCTAATAAATCTAACCACAATAGATGGTTTGCTTTTTTCTGACTTATTGGGCAGGGTGTGGCATGTGGAAATGTCCTCAGGTTTGATGTTAATGTCTTTCTTTTGTAAAAAAGACACAACCTGTTGCTCCAAACTGAGTAGGTCTTGTTGGGGAGAATCTTCTGTGTTCCCTCCACTTGCCACAGCTCGGGCATACACTCTTAAAAATCTAACGACGATCTGTTCAGAGGATTTCATAAAATATGTTGCTCAGACATGAAATTCTAAATAGATCAGTACCAATGAGAAAATGTTTATCAAACCAATGATATCAACCGTTATTGTCAAAAAAAGGCATTCAACTTGAATTATTTAATAAACTGGATTTGGAATTTTTTGTTGGCTCAGCTGAGTTGAAAGAGGAGCTGTTGCACATGCGCAATGCAGCTCGAGGGCGTTTCCCAGGGTAGCAGGACAGGCTGCCCCTGTCCTGCTACCTGGGAAACCCCGTCTGAGCTCATACGGGGTTTCCCAGGCAGCAGCCGGGGGCACATCAAACGGCTTGCCTCGTCGTCTGATTCACTTTCGGTTTGGTGGTGAGCGACATCAAGCATTTGAAAAGTAAGTACCGGTACCTGTATTTTAATAAAATGTACACAAGTTTGACGTTATACAATTATTCATATTATAGTCTCTTAAGTAAATTAACAAAGTTGCCATGGAATGCACGATATATATACACAGTACACGGTCGAAACGATAGACATTCAGCCTAGAGATCTGTCTTATACCGGCTAACTGCTGTGTCATGTAAAGTCGGGAGTTGTCAGATTTAATCGCTCTTTGTTTTTAGATGAAAACCATACGTAAGTGGTGTCGAATGTCCTTTCTCGACAGTTAAGTAGCGAAGTTACAAGCTAACTACGGCTTGCCCCTTATTCGGACGCATGCGCAAAACGTGTTACGTCTAAAGTTTTTTTTTTCCGTCGAAGGTTCGTTGGTCATTTTTATTTTTCATTTACCCTTTATTTATCCATGTAGTCTCATTTGAGGCACGAGAACTAATATTCAAGAGAGACCTGTTTTAGGGAGCAGATGGTGGGGGTTAAAGGCCCCAGTATAGCTCTGCGTTTGGCCGAACGCCGCTCGACTACGTTTGAATGCAGCGGCACAAGCCTTTGAACGCAGCGGCACAAGCCTATGAACGCGGGCGCGAACGCGCCAAGCTCAAATTTTACGACCACGTAGCAAGCGCATTGTCTGCTCACATAAACTGCCCGGTGCCGGACTGTTTTGTATGTGACACAAATATATTACATTCCCCTTCTTCATCACTGATCTGGACTACTTTTTACATTTACGTCTAGCATTATTCACTTTGATGAACTTTATGTTAAAGTATAAAGCATAAAGTAGCTGAGCGTCTT
>JBBPBX010061971.1:0-20961 GCA_038048925.1 Garcialebias charrua | reverse complement strand
CGAACCTCCGACCTTCCGATTGGGGGTCGACTGCCATTACCACTGTGCCACGGCCGCCCCATTATTAGAAACATTAATTAATATATTACCATTTCAGTGCTGGGTAAACGATTTATATGTGGTAGAATGCCTTCAGCCTCGTCAACTTGCAGCTGCTGTGAACTCAAGACACCTGCTCACTTCCTGAACGTGAAAGCTCATAAAAACAGCAGCAGAAGAAAAAAAATTATAACCTGCTGTTTCTTGTTGATCACTCGAAATAACTTTGGCTTCACTGAAGACAAATCGCTAAAATCTAAACTTTTAAATTGCTAAATTCGTCCGATGCGTTTGTATCCTCCCCCATTGTTTTTCAATGTGCGCGTTGGAGCGGAGTCTGGAGCTTACGTCACGATCACGTGACGGAAAATACCGGAAGTTTAGGGAGAAACACGGCGCGAAATTTAAACCAATTTAGAATGGATTTTTCATTAATTTAACATTTTATTTGCAAAAACGATCATAGTTCAAAGATAATATTTATATATGTTGAGCCATTTTATGAAAAGTACAAAAATCATGTCTGTGGAGCTTTAATTACTACAGGTAAATGTACATATTAAAATGCACCATCACACTGTGTTCATCTACATAATTACAATATGTGAGCCAAAGCCTCAATCTGATCCTGCTGTGGCTGCAATAATATGTCGCTACAAATATTTGATTAGGATATTAGAGCCCACAGCCAAATATACACTTGGGATTTTGAAGAGGATTATCCTGAAGCTCAAAAGAAAAGTTAGACTTGTTCAACTTTAAGGTCAAACAGCTGCAACACTTGAATTAAATGATTCACCTACAAATAAAAGAACAATGTGACGGNGCTTTTTTGCGCAGGTGAACTTGGCTTCTAAATCCCCCGGTCCCTTTCAGTGGGCTATATAATGTCGATTCACATGCTAATGACCCTGCTAATGACCCATTAATTCTACACCTACACCCCCCACCCCCTACCCCTCAGTCCAAAATCCTTGGAACCAGTGCAGGCTTGTATAACACATAAGCATTTATCGCTGCCAGGTCAAGCATGTTGTAGAACACGGCAATGGGCCGCACCGTATATAAATGTGCAATCTGGTCCATTATACCGGTATGTCAGTTGACTTCATGTCGTGTGACCTGTGTCGTTTTGTCAGTTGACCTCAGGTCATGTGACCTGTGTTGGTCCATCACTTGACCTCAGGTCATGTGACCTGTGTCGGTCCGTCAGTTGACCTCAGGTCATGTGACCTATGTCGGTCCATCAGTTGACCTCAGGTCATGTGACTTGTGTCGGTCTGTCAGTTGACTTCATGTCGTGTGACCTGTGTCGTTTTGTCAGTTGACCTCAGGTCATGTGACCTGCGTTGGTCCGTCACTTGACCTCAGGTCATGTGACCTGTGTCGGTCCCTCAGTTGACTTCATGTCATGTGACCTGTGTTGTTGTGTCAGTTGACCTCAGGTCATGTGACCTATGTTGGTACGTTAGTTGACCTCATGCCGTGTGACCTGTGTCGGTCCATCAGTTGACTTCATGTCATGTGACCTGTGTTGTTGTGTCAGTTGACCTCAGGTCATGTGACCTGTGTTGGTACGTCAGTTGACCTCATGCCGTGTGACCTGTGTCAGTCCGTCAGTTGACCTCAGGTCATGTGACCTATGTCGGTCCATCAGTTGACCTCAGGTCGTGTGACCTATGTCGGTCCGTCAGTTGACTTCATGTCGTGTGACCTATGTCGTTTTGTCAGTTGACCTCAGGTCATGTGACCTGTGTTGGTCCGTCACTTGACCTCAGGTCATGTGACCTGTATCGGTCCGTCACTTGACCTCATGCCATGTGACCTATGTCGGTACGTCAATTGACCTCATGTTGTATGACCTGTGTTGTTTTGTCAGTTGACCTCAGGTCATGTGACCTGTGTTGGTCCATCAGTTGACTTCATGTCATGTGACCTGTGTCATTGTGTCAGTTGACCTCAGGTCATGTGACCTGTGTTGGTCCATCACATGACCTCAGGTCATGTGACCTGTGTCAGTCCGTCAGTTGACCTCAGGTCATGTGACCTGTGTCGGTCCGTCAGTTGACTTCATGTCGTGTGACCTGTGTTGTTTTGTCAGTTGACCTCAGGTCATGTGACCTGTGTTGGTCCGTCACTTGACCTCAGGTCATGTGACCTGTATCGGTCCATCACTTGACCTCATGCCATGTGACCTATGTCGGTACGTCAATTGACCTCATGTTGTATGACCTGTGTTGTTTTGTCAGTTGACCTCAGGTCATGTGACCTGTGTTGGTCCGTCAGTTGACTTCATGTCATGTGATCTGTGTCGTTGTGTCAATTGACCTCAGGTCATGTGACCTGTGTTGGTCCATCACATGACCTCAGGTCATGTGACCTGTGTCAGTCCATCAGTTGACCTCAGGCCATGTGACCTGTGTCAGTCCATCAGTTGACCTCAGGTCATGTGACCTGTGTTGGTCCGTCAGTTGACTTCATGTCATGTGATCTGTGTCGTTGTGTCAGTTGACCTCAGGTCATGTGACCTGTGTTGGTCCGTCACTTGACCTCAGGTCATGTGACCTGTATCGGTCCGTCACTTGACCTCATGCCATGTGACCTATGTCGGTACGTCAATTGACCTCATGTTGTATGACCTGTGTTGTTTTGTCAGTTGACCTCAGGTCATGTGACCTGTGTTGGTCCGTCAGTTGACTTCATGTCATGTGATCTGTGTCGTTGTGTCAGTTGACCTCAGGTCATGTGACCTGTGTTGGTCCATCACATGACCTCAGGTCATGTGACCTGTGTCAGTCCATCAGTTGACCTCAGGTCATGTGACCTGTGTCGGTCCGTCAGTTGACCTCAGGTCATGTGCCCTGTGTCGGTCCATCAGTTGACCTCATGTCGTGTGACCAGTGTCGGTCCGTCAGTTGACTTCATGTCGTGTGACCTGTGTCGTTTTGTCAGTTGACCTCAGGTCATGTGACCTGTGTTGGTCCGTCACTTGACCTCAGGTCATGTGACCTATGTCGGTCCGTCAGTTGACCTCATGTCATGTGACCTTTGTTGGTCCGTCAGTTGACTTCATGTCGTGTGACCTGTGTTGGTCCGTCACTTGACCTCAGGTCATGTGACCTGTGTTGGTCCGTCAGTTGACCTCAGGTCATGTGACCTGTGTCGGTCCGTCAGTTGACCTCAGGTCATGTGACCTATGTCGGTACGTCAGTTGACCTCATGCCGTGTGACCTGTGTCGGTCCGTCAGTTCACCTCATGTCGTGTGACCAGTGTCGGTCCGTCAGTTGACTTCATGTCGTGTGACCTGTGTCATTTTGTCAGTTGACCCCAGGTCATGTAACCTGTGTTGGTCCATCAGGTGATGGACAACAATAGGTCAAGCATGTTGTAGAACACAGCAATGGGCCACCTGCATGTGCCGGCACGCACCGTATATACATGTGCCAAGGACAAGGAGAGAGACAGTACTTGTAAGCAAAATAATTAATTTGACAGAACATCAGGGTTACAGGATAACCAGCACAGCAGAATAAGACAATTTTATGCATAAAATTGTTCTGGAGCAGACAAAGCTTTCCGTTCAGTGGATGTCCCAAATTGTTCAACTGTGAGATAACTTCAGGGTCTGTTATGTGTGAATTCAGGTCAGGGCCTCTCTTCTGACTAAGGGGGGAAGTGCAAGCAACTTACCTGGTGGAAACATTGGAATGCAGTCTGGTGTGGTGGGGGTGTCTGAGTTGTGTGCACGCATATTTATAACAAAAGGCAGTTAATGGCCCACTAATGTTTGAGAAGAAGGAGGGGGTTTGTCCTCAGGATCTTGAAAATTCAGTCATCCTAGAGATGACCATGGGGGGGGGGAGTTTGCAGCCGTCAGCACCACAGGCCAGAACCACTGTGAAGTGGGACTTCTCGTGGCCTGTGGTGAGGATGTTGACAGTCTTCTCCCCCTTCTGGGAGACACTCCTCCCTAGAGGAATGTCAAACGTGAGCGGTACCTCATCCATATTAATCACATGGTCGGCAGTGATCCCATGCGTCTCGACCTGGCGTGAGAAAGACAAAAGGCAGACATTAGCGTCGGGCTACAGTACGGTAAACAAAAGAAGCAGACATTAGCCGGTACTGGTAGCACCCTCTCACAGTGGATGAACCAGTTGGCTGATGAAAGCCGAAACCAGCTGCTCACATGATGGAGGACCATCAGCCTAACAATGGATCGTTAGCACCCTGAAGGACACATCGATCCATCGTTAGGCTGATGGTCCTCACATAGTCCTGATGGTCCTGACAAAGAAAGAAACATTAAAAAAAACTGTGACCTATACAGCACAAAATAAAGTATCACTCAGCCCTCTGTGAATAGCAAGTGGCCATCAGTGCAATAATGATCACTTTTTAGGCTGTGAACAGCTACGGTAGTTGTGGATGTCACCAGCAAACTGGTTGATCCACTATGAGAGGGTGCTATTTTCAAGACCTGCAACCACCTGCAACATAAAAATGTTTCTTTGTTTGTCAACATCACATCACATGTCCACATTTATATTAAACCAGTGCTCCAGTCACTGGTTGACTTTAAACAAGGCTTAAAGACCTTTATTTTTAAGCAAGCCTACTGTACTCTGCCTCCACATGATTTTATCTCTGATCTTATTTGATATTATCATTGTTTTAATTGATTATTATTGTTTTTTGTTGTTTTATCACTGATCTTACCGGTAATTGATTTTATCAGTTGTTTTTTATCTTTAATTTTAGCTGCACTTTGAGATTTTTGTTAATAAAACGTGCATTATAAATGAAATTCATTATTATTACCGTATTATTATTAAATTAATATATTAAAATTTAGCAAGAAGTGCGTTAAACACACAAAAAAAAGTAAACAAAGAATCGAGCGCGCACCCACTCACCACAAACTCGCTGTGAGCTCTGATTTTATTTTAAATTAATACGGTATATTAAATTTTAGCAAGATGCAGGTACCGTACGTTTAACACACACAAAATAATACCATGTTAGCTTAGCTACGGGTACCAGACGACACACAAAGGCAGACATCTTCGTACATTAAACAAAGAAATGCGGGCGCAATGACAACAAACTCGCTGTGAGCGCGCGATGTTATTTTAAATTAATCTATTAAAATTTAGCAAGATACAGGTACCGTACGTTTAACACAACACACAGAAAAAAAATCATGTTAGCTTAGCTTAGCTAGCGGTACTGGTACCAGGCGACACACGAAGGAGACATCTTCGTACATTAAACAAAGAAACACGCGCGCACTGACAACAAACTCGCTGTGAGCGCGCGATTTTATATTAAATTAATCTATTAAAATTTAGCAAGATACAGGGTATGTTTAACACACTAAAAAAAAAGCAGGTCAGCATACCTGCCGGCTCACGAAGGCACGGAATGTGTCCAGCTTCTCCTGGAAGTCAGCGGGGAGCTTCTGGCACATGGTGGTCCGAGCCCTGATGGAGAGTTCCTGGCGCTTCATGAAGCGAAAGCACCAGCTCGGACCACCAATGAACTCCATGATGCCCATGTCCTTGGCGAGAGCGATGGCATGGAGGCGCAGCTGAACTGTGGAGACCCCTCTCCCACATGCGCGCTCCGAGAGGACCCAGGACTTGACTTTGTCCTCCAGCTGTGGCCACCTGGCTCTCTTGCCCCTGTTCGCCCGCTTGGTCCTCCTCATGGCCTGGATCACCGCCTCGGACTTCCTCCATCCGCGGATCACCTTCTCACTGACCCCGTACTGGCGGTCAGCGGCTCGGTTCCCGTGAACCACGGCGAATTTCACTACCTCCAATTTAAAATCAGCCGTGTAGGATTTTCTCTTTGGAGGCATGGCTGCTGTTCTGTTGTTCTTCTGTTGTTGTTCGCTGTTGCATCTGTCCTACTCCCACAGAGATGTAGCCGGGGTGATGGGCTTTTATGCTCAATACACAAACAGGTAACTCCCTCCCAGCCAGCATGTCTGCAGGTACTGTACTGGTTAAAAAAATAAAAAAAAATACCGGTACAGGTCTCTTTAGCGCCCATAGCGACCGAAAGTGGTACTGCACTGCGCTCCTAGTGGCCGAAAGTGGTACTGCACTGCGCCCCTAGTGGCCGAAAGTGGTACTGCACTGCGCCCCTAGTGGCCGAAAGTGGTACTGCACCCTTTTCTGCCAAAGTTAAAAAAACAAAAAAAAAACTTTTATAGGTCGCACTGGTGTATAGGTCGCAGACCTTGAAAAACAAAAAAAAAAACATTAAAAAGGTGCGACCTATACACCGGAAAATACGGTAGTCCCAAGCACACTGAAGTTACCCCACCAAGTAAACAACTTAAGTGGACTAACCAGTTTGCTGTAGCCAAGATGGTTTCTGAGGGCTGTCCTGTCCCTCGTCGACTCCTCCCAGGCAGGCAGACATGTCCAAAGTGGTTCAAGACAAGAAAGTTCATTCTCAATAGTCCAGGTATCAAATCCGCTCATTCTCAATCAGTTCATCTGGACAGTTTCTTTTTAGTAGAAACGTTTCACCCTCACTCCAGAGGGCTTCGTCAGTCAGAGCAGTCCAAAGCAAACTGAAGCTACCCCACCAAGTAAACAACTTAAGTGGACCAACCAGTTTGCTGTAGCCAAGATGGTTTCTGGGCTGTCCTGTCCCTCGTCGACTCCTCCCAGGCAGGCAGACATGTCCAAAGTGGTTCAAGACAAGAAAGTTCATTCTCAATAGTCCAGGTATCAAATCCGCTCATTCTCAATCAGTTTATCTGGACAGTTTCTTTTTTGTAGAAATGTTTCACCCTCACTCCAGAGGGAGTTTTTGACAGGTTGGTGACGCTCTAGAGCACTTAGTTGTGAGTCGTGCTCGTTCGGTTGACTCTGGGTCCGTCTCAGGGTTTTTAGCGCTAGGGAGCAAAAATGTGTTAGGCGTGTCCATTACGAACACTCTATGCCCATCCGTTGGCGTAGTATCATTGACCGCAGGTTGGTGGCGCTATGGAGAACTATCCGTGTCCCTTATGGCTACTTAATGCTCGTATTTTGGGAATTTTATCACTTCTGACAGGTTGGTGGCGCTAGAGAGCAAAAATGTATTAGGCGTGTCCATTACTATCACTCTATGCCCATTCGTTGGTGCTGTACCACTGATAACAGGTTGGTGGCGCTATGGAGAACTATCCGTGCCCCTTATGGCAACTTAATGCCCATATTTTGTTTTTTTTTATCACTTCTGACAGGTTGGTGGCGCTAGAGAGCACACTTGTATGAGGCGTGACTGTTCAGGGATGGTCCGTGCCAGTTGAAGACCATAGATTGTGTACAGGCGCCCCCCAAAGCATAGGGCGCGTCGGCGCAAGACGGGCACGAAACGGTAGGTCACCCACCATTCACGATGTATTGGCTGTTTCCACGTCGTGTCGGAAAAAGTGGGGCCTTATAGGAGCGCAAGTACATCGCAGCTACATAGCGGGCTGCCTCTCAACAAAACGTTATACCCGTGTACGAAAATCTTGTATTGCAGGTGACCCTTTTCCCTCATCAGTCTTATCACTCGGTGTAACATATCACTATGGGAACGTAATCCATTCACGCCCTTGAAATGCTCGGCAAAATGCATGTGGAAACATCCACCTAGATACGGCAGGCATCCATCCCCCAGCTGCTCTCTTCAAGGTATGCGGAGAGCACAGTCCGGGAAAAAGAAATACCTTACGTAAAAAACATCAGCTTGATGTTACCACCGGGCAAATAGATGAAAATCCAAATAGACGTAGCATAAGCATGCTCCACTAGTGTGATTACTCATCCTTTTATGTTACAAAGAGCACGGCTGACAAGTGTAGCCCATCCTGATGTCGGAGACCCATTAAAAGAGAGAGGAACCCCCCCCCCATTGAACGTCTCCTAAGCGAACATAAACAACAAGGGACACCCTTGTGTATGTTGTTGCTGTTTGTTTTTGGATAAAGCAATCAAAGCCTTAGGCCCTCAGCCATTTCCCTTCAGAGACCAGGCTGAGAGCTGCTACAACTTTGGACATGGGTGTAGAAGCTGCCCATGTGCCTGAGTCAGCCCTGTGAGAAGGCAATTGCCATGGTATCCCTGATAACTTTGAGATCAAATCCGGGAACCACTATTGCTGCGGCCACCTGGGGGCTATCAGTATCAGGGAGAGGGCTCCCTGACGTACGCGTTCAAGTGTCACCTCGATCAGAGGGACAGGTGGAAAAGCATAGTACAGCACCCCTGCTGGCCAGTCATGTGCCAGAGCGTCCGTTCCCAATGGTGCATCTGCTTCCTTCAAAGAGAAGTAAAGGTCACACTGCGAGATAGCTTTGCAAGCGAACAAGTCCACTGAAGCTCTCCCAAATCGTGACCAGACCTGCTCCACAACCCGTGGATTCAGGTTCCATTCTGATGCCAAGAGAGGCCCTCTCAAGAGTGCATCCGCTCCATAATTTAGTTCACCGGGAACATGAGTCACCCTGAGTGACAACATTCTTGGAGCACACCAGGTGAGCATCTTCTGCGTCAGTCCGAGGAATGCTCGGGACCTTGTCCCTCGCTCTCTGTTGATGAAGGACACTGTGGTCCTGTTATCTGATTTCACCAGGACATGCTGCCCTGCGATCAGACCTTTTCCAAAGAAGTATTTTACTGACAGGAATACGGCCAACAATTCCAAGAAGTTTATATGTAATCTCGCTTCCTGTTTATTCCAAAGACCACAGGCATTCTGATTTCTGCAGGTCGCTCCCCATCCTGTTGTGATGACCACATGAGATGACACCCTACCCAGCGGGACCCCTTCCGTGAAGATAGACAAGTATCTCCAAGGTTCCAGGGCTCTCAGGCACTCTGAACCTATTCTAACCTTTCCTGCTCGACCAAGCAGGGCAGGTTGTGTCTGTTGGTTTAGCCATACTTGTAAGGCCCGCATTTTCAGCAATGCGTGTGGCACATAGGGTATGGCTGCCACCAAGAGGCCTAAAAGGCGTTGGCACGTTTTCATGGGAACCCGCTGATCCAGTTTAAATTTGTTCAGGCAATGGCGAATCGAGGAAACTCGTTCCTTTGAGAGCCATGCCCTGTACCGCACGATGTCGATCTGTACTCCCAGAAATACGGTAACCTGTGATGGAGTTAGGTTACTCTTTTGTAGGTTTATGGCAAAACCGAGCGACTCCAGGTGAGAGATTACCCTGTAGGAGTGTGACTGGGCCTGTATTCTGCTTCCAGCCAGAATCAGGAGGTCATCCGAGTAGTTCATAACCCTGAGACCTTGATTCCTGAGGAGGGTCAGGGCTGCATCCAGACATTTAGTAAATGTACGAGGAGCCGTCTTTAAACCGAAGGGTAAAGCTTTGAATCCATAAGCTTTTCCCTTGAAAGCAAAATAAAGGAATTTTCGGTGTTTCCTCCACACGCCTACATGGAAATAGTTATCTTTCAGATCCACTGTACATGCGTAGTCTCCTGGTCTCACAGACTGGATAACCTACTGCAGTCTAAGCATCTTGAACTTTAAAGTTTTTATTCTCTTGTTCAGAGTCCTGAGATCCAGGATCAGTCTTAGGGAAAGATCCTTTTTGGGCACCAGGAAGTACTTGCTGTAGTGGCCGGAGCGTAGTTTACGTTTCGGGACCAAACTTATTACTCCCTTCTCCAGCATCGTCAATACCTCCTCCCTCAGCACGTGTATGCATGCAGGGTTAATTGCAGTACCTCTGAAGGGGGACGGTCTCCTGCTGAACTGCAGCTTGAGCCTACGACATATAGTCGTCATGACCTATTTGTTTGGCAGACACGCCCTCCAGGCCTGTGCGTGCGCCATGAGCCTGGAGGGCATGTCCAACTGCTGCTCATCATGTTTGAGTACGGGAGGGGTGGCCTTTGACCCTTCTCGCGCTTTCTCGAGCAGGCTGGTCAGCCCAACACAAGATATTGCGAGATCTGACTGTCTCAGGCAGAGCTCGTGTATCTTGCTGAGGTTCATAGTTTGAGCACGTGGTTTGTGCTTTATGAAAGTGGGACTTGAGCCAGGGCAGTATGTGCTTTGGTACTTTTATTTTTGTACATGCATGAAACAACGTTTGTTTTGATTACCAATACAGTAGGCGAGTCATGTTTAGTGTGCGCACACATGTCACCAGCTCCTTGTAGTGTTTTACAAGTAGAGACTAGGCTCAGAAGGTCAAGTTCCCGTACCGCGTGGGCGGGCAAACCTGTAAAATTATTAATTTGTCCCGTTTCATCAGGCCCGAATTTGCTTTCCACACGGGGTCAGTGAAGAGGCCCTTGGTCGATACTGGAAAGTCTCACTTTCGCCAGCAGGTCTCTTTCGTGGGAGGCCACGCACGTCTTCCTTTGGTGCAAAGCTTTTCCTCGGCAGCCCCTCGCGGAGGGCTTCCGCCTGTTTGCGTCTTTGTTCCAGCCTGGCCTGGATGCATTCTAGGGCTCCCCAGAAAAGTCCTGTCGGCTCAATCGGGTGCTGGAGGAAGAGGGACCTCTGGTTTTCCGGGAGGTCCGATAAAGTCAGCCAAAGTTGGGCGACAACCATTTCCGCCATTGCTTTGCCTTGCGTGATGGCTATTGTCCCTATCATGCGGAGTACGAAGTCAGAGGCATTGCGGGCCTCCTCCATGGCCTCCATTACGGATTGTTCGTTTGTCATTGCCTAGAGTTCCTGTAGCTCTTCTGCCAGGTATGCCTGTATCATGGTCGACACGTTCATTGCGCAAGCCGCGAGGCCCTGAGCCTTGTAGCATTTCTCAAGCTGTTTCTCCCAAGTGCGGCAGGCTCTACTGGGCAACGTTGGCTTCGTCCCCATAGCTGCGGGGGATAAATGAGCCGCCAAGGTCTCCTCTATTGGGGATGCGCAGGCGAGACCTGCTGCCTCCATTCCTGTGACATCCAGGAGTTGGGATCGTGGCAGCATCATTGGAGATCCGGGCTCCGCCCAGGAGCGTGTGAGCTCCATGAGGAAGTCCAGGAAAATGGGCATTTTTTGTGACGTCGTCGGCTGCTGCTTCGCATAGAAGTAGTTTCCTGCCAGCCTCGTAACCTGGTGGCTAGGCGTTGGGTCTGGCCATGCGACCTGCAAGGCGTCCGCCGCCCTATGGCACAGATCAAAAAGCGTAGGGACCGACATGTCCTGTTCCAGTAGAATTTGCGCCAGATTATGAGAAGAATCCAATTTTTCTCCTCTGCAACCGTACTCGACGTCTTGGTCAGACACTTCGGGTGTCAAGTCCTCAATGGGAACCAAGGAGTCTGACACGTTCTCATCCCCGACTTGACCGCTGCATTCCAGGTCCACATTCTCAAGCTCTGGCTCGGGAGCGAGCAGCTTCATGAGGCGTGCGACCTTCAGCGCCGCGGCCTTCGTGATGGATTTAGCTAACGCGTCCGCGCGGCGTTTCCTCATTACCGCCGGCATCCGACAGCAGTGGTAGCAGGAGTCGGGGGATTCCAGCGCTTTTCATGCGTGTAGAATCCCTAGGCAGAGTGGACAGGTCTCGTGTATGTCCGTCGCCGAGAGGGAGTAGCCGCTGGGGTAGGGACGCGAGCGAGGGCTTGTCGTCCTGCTGGCTTTCTTCTGGGTCTTTGTCCTACTGCTACTGAGAAAGAAGAAAACTTCGAGGTAAGTAGAAAAACGCTGGACTAGCTTTCACCAACCCAGCAGTACGCAGGAACATTTCTCTGTACGCTCAGTGTAGGGAGCAAGCTCACCTCTGATCGAGCGATGCGACAGCAGAGAAGTCCCACGAAGTTCAGGTTTTAAGCGAGGTGAAGGGCAATAAGAGATCGATGGATGGGCGTCAGTGGCTTAAGTACCCAGAGGGTGGAGCCTCTGGCGCGACTCTAACACCCCCTGCCGTAAAGGCGTGATTGTATTCCTTCAGGTAAATTGCGCGGGCGCAATTTCCCATAGTGATATGTTGCACCGAGTGATAAGACTGATAAAGGAACTCAGAGGAGCTGAGAAAGACAAGGAAAGATCTGGTGTCTGGTATTAAGATGGCCAAAGCCATATATGCAGAGAGGATTGAGGGTCAATTCATCTCAAAGACCCACAGAGCATGTGGAGGGGCATTAAATGTATAACAGATTATAAAGGTAGGAGCGAAAAATGCCCCAGAGACCCATCTCTGCCAGATGACCTCAACAAGTTATATGCATGCTTTGAAGACCCGAACAGACCACCCAGCACCAGACTCACCTCACCACCGGATGAAGAGTATCTCAGCGTGACCTCAGCTGAAGTAAGGAGTACTTTCAGTAGGATCAACCCTCACAAAGCAACCGGCCCAGACAACATCCCTCGGAAAGTATTGAAATAATGTGCCAATCAGCTCTGCAATGTTCTGGCCGACATCTTTAACACCTCCCTTACACTGGAGACAGTTTCCACCTGCCTAAACACCACCACCATCATCCTAGTCCCAAAAACTCTACAGTGACTGGTCTGAATGACTATCCACCAGTGGCCCTTACCCCAATAGTCACTAAAAGCTTTGAAAAACTGGTCATGACCCACATCAAAATAACCATCAACATCAACGAGGACCCTATACAGTACGCATACCACGAAAACTGATCAACAGAGGATGCCATCTCCTCTGTGGTCCACAATGTGCTCAACTTCCTGGAGCNCATGTGCAGATGGCCCTATCACTCCTCACAATAGGGGTTCATTAGGGTCTTGGTTAGTCTGATCACAGAAGAACCACTCTGGTCACATGGATGAAATTCCTGATAGGAATGAAAATGATAATAAAAGCTGCATTAAATGTTTTTGAAAGCTGAAATTTGAGAGATGGTTTCTCTCGTTTTACATGAAGGCTTCCTTCACCCTCCTGTTCAGTCCCTATATAAGCAGTGTGAGAGTTTGGTTCACATTCCTGGTAGTAAGTCAAATCCCTTCAGGGTGGGTGTTGGACTCCACCAGGGCTGCCAGTTGTCAGAGATTCTGTTCATAACCTTTATGGACAGAGTTTCTCGGTGCATCCAGGGGATTGAGGGAGTCCAGTTCAGTGGCCCCAGGATTCCATCTCTGCTCTTTGCAGATGGTGTGGTCCTGTTAAAGTCATTGTGTCGTGATCTCCAGCTCTCATTGGAGCAGTTTGCCCTCAGTTATAAATGGGTGGATTGCTCTTTTGGGGTCGAGGGTTAATTATGGGCTCACCAGCTCTGGCTCACATACATTGTTTTATTTTACTAACTGTGTGTGTGTGACTTTCCAGGCTGACTGCTTTTGTGATGAAGTCCTTCAGTGGTGCGAGTGCATACATCTATGTGGACCCCCAGCAAGTTAAAGATGCCAGGTCCTGGTTGTCTCGGCTTCAGAGGAGAGACGGCTGCATCGCATCTGTTGGAAAGCTCTTCCATAGCTCCATGAAGGTATCCATGTTTAACACTTCATGACGGTTGAGACCCGGGTTAGCTCAGGGTGAGGGATGCAAACAGGTTGATTTGAACAGAATGAATTTCAACTGCGCAGACAACCTTCACACACAGTGGAGCCAAGAATTAAACCCAACCAGGATTTCTACGATAACTGAATATTCACCACCAGAAATTCTGCTTACTCTATAATAAATGTCACATTTTTGTCATCTGTGTATGTTTCCCATACAAGACGAAATTCGTCTCTGCATTTAACCCAACCACCACCAGGTGGTGCAGTGAGCAGCCATAGAAAGCGCCCGGGGAGCTGGGGAAATATGTGTGCACTCATAGATACCCCAAGGTGTGTAGTGGCCGGGGCCGGGGTTTGAACCTGTGTCCTTCGGGTCCCAAGTCGGCAGCCCTGCCTCTACACCATCTTGGCCCCTATTTCATTTCTTAGATGTTATTACCATTTTTCTTTTACATTTTAGTGTTAGATGTAACTGGGACCCTGTGTACATAATTTCGTTCCACCGCATGTACCACATGGGGTGCAAAGGACTATAAATAATCTCTGACTCTCTCTGACATACACTACAACAACATAACAACAACAATACAACAACAAAACACAAGATGGCGGCTGAACAGAGTGGACGTGTTTAGTCGGGCTCCTGCCAGTATTACCTCCAAAAGGAGTATTCGGAGAGCTTTTTTGCGCTGGATGTGCAGAGATGTACAGAGAGGAGCGTTGAAAAAGCTGCGGAAATTGGACTGGAACTTGCGATCCAGAATTATGAATCTACAAGCCAACGTGTCCGTGAGTTTTTGCCGAGAGTTAGCCTAGCGTAGCTACAAACCGGGCTAATCAAAGCTAACCGAGCTAGCTCACCGTAACCGGGTGCTGTAGTTGCAGGCTTCGTAAACAAATAAACCGGAGAATACGCTGGTTATTACGAAGAAAAGCGGGCCGGCACGCTGGGGTGCTTTGTTGCAGTGAAAGAACACAACAAAACACGCTACAGTGGTAGCGCGGTGGTGGGCCAAGCGTGGTATACGCCGCCTGGAACTTTAAGCTGGGCCGGGCACCACGAGTGAGCCGAGCGCCGTGTACGCCGCCTGGAGCGCCGTAGGAGAGCCGGAGGACCGCGGCCTGGAGTTCGAGCTGGGCTGGGAGCCGTGAGAGAGCCGGGGCCAGGCACCGCGAGTGGGCCGAACGTGAACGCCGCCTGAGAGTCGTGGGAGAACCGGAGGACCGCGGCCTGGAGTTCGAGCTGGGCTGGGAGCCGTGAGAGAGCCGGGGCCAGGCACCGCGAGTGGGCCGAACGTGAACGCCGCCTGAGAGTCGTGGGAGAACCGGAGGACCGCGGCCTGGAGTTTCGAGCTGGACGGATCGCCGTGGGAGAGCCGGGGGACCGCCGCTTGGGGCTGAGCGGGCTTCGGAGCTGGGCCTGGAGCTACGTGCTGTGCTAACTAGGCTGCATCGGTTCTGGTGGGGGTCGGAGCTGGGCCTGGAGCCACTGGAGCTGAGTGCGGTGCTGGCTGGACTGCGTCTGATCTAGTGAGTGGACCTCTTCGGATGGTGGATCTGATTGCTGCAGGCTGCTGAAACTGTGAGTTCTGAACTAATAACTGCTAATCTGGGTGCTGCACTGCTGGGCCACACCAATCATCTTTAGGCCTGTGAGCCTCGTGGAATGGCCACGTGGTTCAGTGAATAAACCAAAGTCCTGCTACCAATAGGTCACAAACTCTGTAAGTATGACAAGAGGTAAAGGACTAAAGTCACCAGTCTCTGTAAATATGAAAAATAGAGGACAAAAGTCACCAGACTCGGAGAGAAACAACTCAGAAATGCAAGAATTTAAAGAATCACTCAACTTTATGAGTGGACAAATAGAAAGTTTAACAGCAAAGATGGTTTCCCAGGACAGTCTGGTTAAAGAAATAAGAGAACTGAAAGAACTGGTAACTAACAAAGACAAGATAATTGCTGATTTAGAACAAAAAATAGAGGATTTAGAACAATTTACAAAGCAAGACAACGTGGTCATCTCAGGACTTGATGTTCATTCACATGAATCTCAGGAAGAACAAGAGACTCTGGATGAACTTGTAGTTAATTTCTTACAGGAAAAGAACATTAACATAAGCCATGAGGACATTTCATTCTGTCACACCCTGCCCAGTAATTCATCAAGATTCAAACCGTCAGTGGTCGTTAAGTTCATTGGCAGGAATACTAAAAACTATGTTATGCAAAAGAGAACAAATCTGAAGGGATCAGACGTTTACATAAATGAACATCTTACCAAAAAAAATGGAAAAATTGCAAAAGAAGCAAGGTGGTTAAAAAACAAAGAAAAAAAATAGCATCAACATGGACTAGAAATGGATACGTCTTTATCAAAGCAAAGGAAGGGTCTCGGCCTAAAATGATAAAAGAGCTGACGGATCTGGATGAATTCAAGAGATGAAAAATTACAAATCAATGAAACAACTCACAATCAAAATGGATAAAATATACGGTGAAATGAACAAATACATTAGAACATGACAACATACGAAGACTCAGAACCTAAAATATATAATGTTGAAAATGTGATTGATGCAAATTTTTTTCCTGTAATAAATGATAGCGAATATTATAATGAAGAGCAGTTTAATGACATCAATATATCAAATGGAGTTCTCTCCATTATTCACTTTAATAAATAACAGATTACTTAAAACAATTAAATAGAACTTTTACGATAATAGCGTTGTCAGAGACATGGCTTAATGATGATAACACTAGTAATATTCACATCGAGGGGTATGATTTATATCATATGAACAGAAATAATAAAAGAGGTGGTGGTGTCGCACTATTTGTCAATAATGAAATAAAATGTAAATTAAATAATGAAATGTCAATAATAGTTGATAATATTATGGAAATGATAACAATAGAAATTATAAACAAAAACGATAAAAACATAATAATAAGTTGTGTATATAGATCACCAGGAGCAAATATAGAAATATTCACGGATAAAATCTTGGAACTAATGGAGAAAAGTTTTAATAAAAATATTTTCTTGTGTGGAGACTTTAACATTGATATGGGAAATAAAACAGATTCAAATAACATAAGCACATTTATAAACTCAATGTACAGTTTAAATATGTATCCATTGATATCAAAGCCAACAAGAATTACAACTCATAGTGCCACAATAATTGATAATATTTTCACAAATATAACAAATGGGGATGTGATTGGTGGTATCTTAACGACCGACTTGAGTGATCATTTACCAGTTTTCACAATCTTTAAAAATGATCAAAAAATCACAAAAGCAGACACAACGAAGAAAAAAATCATAAACACATCAAAAAAAGTTTTGGAAAAATTGAAAGAGGATCTGGATAAACAAGACTGGAATGATGTGTATGTTGATGATGCGAACAGGGCATATGATGAGTTTATGAATATCTTGGAAACCCTGTATGAAAAGAATTGTGTGCAAACAAATTACACAAAGAGAAATACGAATGATCAACCATGGATGACAAAAGGGTTAAGAAATGCATGTAAAAAAAAGAATTATTTGTATTCATGTTTCTTGAAATTGCGAAGTCAGAGCGCAGAAGAAAAATATAAAAAGTATAAAAATAAATTAGTAGGGATTATAAGGAAACATAAGAAAGAATATTATAGTAAATTATTAGATAAAACTAATGGTGATATGAAAGCAACATGGCGAGTAATGAATGGTGTACTGAAGAATCATAAAGCAAAAACTGGTATTTCAAAATATTTTGTAAAAGACAACGATGAAGTTCATGATGAAAATGAAATTGTAAATGGATTTAATCAATATTTCGTGAATGTTGGATCAAGCCTTGCAGCTAAGATACCAAAAGTAGATAAAAATATGATCCACTCAATTACAGGTTGTGCAAATAGTATTTTCCTAAATGGAACTAACAAAGAGGAAATAATGAATGTAGTAAAACATCTTACAGACAAGAGATCGAAAGACTGGGTGGACATGGATATGATGTTTGTAAAGGACATAATGAGCCATGTTATTGAGCCGTTCACATACATATGTAACTTATCATTTTCAACAGGAATTTTTCCAGATAATATGAAAGTAGCTAAGGTCGTTCCTCTTTTTAAAAATGGTGATAAATGTGTATTCAACAATTATAGACCTATATCCTTGTTACCACAGTTTTCAAAAATTCTTGAAAAACTATTTGTAAACAGACTAGACCAATTTATAGATAAACAAAATATTCTAAGCAGCAGTCAGTATGGGTTTAGATCAAAAAACTCTACATCAATGGCTCTCATGGAATTAATGGAACAAATAACTACTGCTGTCGATCAAAAACAACACTGTATCAGTATCTTTGTTGATTTAAAAAAAGCATTCGATACTATTGATCACACAATACTCCTTGAAAAACTGAACAAATATGGTATTAGAGGACCAGCATTACAGTGGGTATCTAGCTACTTAAAAAATAGGAAACAATTTGTACAAATAAATGATGTAAGATCTGACCTCTGTAATATCACATGTGGAGTTCCCCAAGGTTCTGTACTTGGACCAAAGCTTTTTATTTTATATGTGAATGACTTGGTAAATGTGTCAGGACTCCTTAAATGTGTACTTTTCGCAGATGATACCACTTTTTTCTGTTCAGGTGAAGATATAGAACAAATGTTAGAATTGATAAAGACAGAATTTGTAAAGATACAAACTTGGTTTAAAATAAATAAATTATCATTAAATCTAGAGAAAACTAATTACATGATATTCGGTAATAGAAAGAAAACTGTTGATGTTCCACTCAAAATTGAGGATGTTGAGATTTGTAGAGTGAGTGAGGTGAAGTTTTTGGGTGTTATCATTGATGACAAACTGACATGGAAACAACACATAAATTCTGTAAGAATAAAAATAGCTAAATCGATAGCAGTACTGTACAAAGTCAGAGACCTATTGAATGATAAGGCTCTGTATTTGTTGTATAACACAATCATTGTTCCACACTTAATCTATTGTATTGATGTTTGGGGGAATGCGTGTAAAACAATCACAAAGCCTATTTTTGTATTACAGAAAAGAGCTGTAAGAATTATCACTAGAAAGCATTACCGTCATCCATCAAGTACATTATTTTATCAACTAAAATTACTGAAGTTCCATGATTTGGTAGACTATAATATCTTATCAGTTATGTATAGAGCTCAAAATAATGCATTACCTTTAAATATCCAAATGCACTTTGTTAAAAGACAAAGTTGTTATAATCTTAAGGGAACAGAGTTGTTTGTAAAACCACAATTCAGAACCAGTTTGAAGGGACGTTCTACCTCAATCCAGGGAATTAGATTATGGAATGGCTTGGAGAATGTAGTTAAAAATGCCAAGTCAATGTTTACATTTAAAAAAATGATCAAAACAAATATGTTAAAAAAATATATGTGAAATAACGTAATGTGTATTGCATTAGTTAGAAAATTAGAAAGTGTTAGTCATTTTGTACTGTATTAGTATTAGTTAGAAAACTAGAAAGAGTTAGTCATTTTGTACTGTATTAGTATTAGTTAGAAAATTAGAAAGAGTTAGTCATTTTGTACTGTTGGTTGAAGAATATTATTGTTTAACCTGATTGTTGGAAAAAGTTGGTTGAAGATTATTATTGTTTACATGGTTTGACTACTGTTGTTTAATCTGATTGTTGGAGATAAGGGGCAGATATAATAAGATTTATTCTTCTTTCTGCCACCTTTCATTTTTTTACATTTTGTACACTATCATTATGAGATTGCCTTGTATTGTTTCTTTTGTAAAAAAATGAACAAATTTAATAAACATAAACATAAACATAAACATATATATATATATATATATATATATATATATATATTATATATATATATATATATTATATATATATATATATATATATATATATATATATATATACAGGGAACCCCCGACCTACGAACGAGTTTGGGACCTAAGAACCGTTCGCAGCTCGATCCGTTCGTAGGTAGGGGGTGAAAATTATATTTAAAAAAAAAATTATTCATTCATTCATTCATTCAACCTTTATTTATCATGCTAACGGAGCGCGCGCACACATTTAAGCATGTAAAGTAGTGTACTGTAATGTTAAACATTGCTATTCACATTTACAGAATAAATAAAAATATATTTTCTTACTTTGAGATGGTCAAAGCCGACATAGGTTGCCATGCGTTGATTGTTTTCGGGCCAAGCAGCGCGGGGGCCGGCAAGCCACCGCAGCTGCTCCAGACCTGTGTTAGCTAGCTGGCTAGCTTCTGCTAGCCAAGCCATGAGCTAGTGTTGGAGCGGCGGCGCGATCAATCTGCAGCTGCTGCTCCAGCCGCTGCTCCAGCCTGAGACGTCCACAGAGCTATTCCAGCTAGTAATTAATCCACATGATGCGATCCTGGTCACCAGTGTTCAAAAGGCCGGCTCCCGTGTTAGCTCCAGTGTTAGCTCTGGAGCTAGCCAGGCCGGAGGTGTAGCCAGGCCGGCCGGAGGTGTTCGCACGGCGGCCTGGCACGATCGGCGATAAATCCGCTGCTGCTTGAGACATCCACAAAGTTCACAGAGACGTTTCCAGCTAGTAATTAATCCATATGAAGCCATCCTGGTCACCAGTCTTCGTCCAGCTCTCGGCAGCTAACCTAAGATGGCGTCCGGTGTTCTACATTAATTTGTGACCGGAGACCCCAGTGACTGAACCTAAAATAGCGTCCGGTGTTCTACATTAATTTGTGACCGTGTAAACTGAAGACCTACTTCCTGTTGCCCAAAATTGCTCAAAAATTGCTCAAAAATGATCAGAAATGATCTTTTTTATCATAATTATTATTTATAAAGCCTTTAAAACAACCAGAGCTGCAACAAAGTGATGTACACATGAAATTAAGAACATTTAAACACAAAAAAAAAAAAAATTTTTTTTTTTTTTTTTAAATTCATATTTTTATTAAATATGATATGTTCGTAGGTCCCGTGGTTCGCAGGTCGATGGGGTCGTAGGTCGGGGGTTACCTGTATATATATATGTATACATGTATATATGTGTATATTTATATATATATATATATATTCATTCATTCAACCTTTATTTATACAGGCTAGCCTCGTTGAGCCACGGGGACTCATTTACAAGAGGGACCTGTCTCACTCACACCTAGGGTCAATTTAGAGTTACCAATCAGCCTAACATGCATGTTTTTGGACTGTGGGAGGAAACCGGAGCACCCGGAGAAAACCCACGCATGCACGGAGAGAACATGCAAACTCCACCCAGAAAGGCCCCCGGACCGGGATTTGAACCGGGGACCTGCTCGCTGAGAGGCAGCAGCTCTACCAGTTGTGCCACCGTGCTGCCCATATATATATATATATATATATATATATATATATATATATATATATATATATATATATATACATATATATATATATATATATATAT